>ML332339.1:0-27390 GCA_005239505.1 Nicotiana paniculata | reverse complement strand
CCTCCAAATGGTCTCTTATAACCATTTACAATTTGAATATAAGAAGATGATCTTTTCAGATCTCTTGTATATTATTTTTTCAGATCTCTCTGTGTAAAAAACTAAAAATGAAGATTTCTTATAAAACAGACATAAAACTACAAAACCATTTGAACAAGTGGTGCCTAATAGTCTAATTCCATCAGAAAAAAGTTAATCTGGTACAGAAAATGTGTGATACATTAAGACAAAAGGAAATTCCAGGGACACTAGAAATTTAAATGATAATAGCTTTTGATTTTTCAACATGTGAGGCTAGTTCGATGAATCTGATCATTTGACTTAAAATTGCACCATTTTATTCTTCAGTGTCGACGTGTATACCCGTTTTTCTTTGCTTTACGTCCTTTTTTACTTTTTCATTATACTAGTAATCGTAACCGCGGTCAATACTAAAAAGTATTAATTAAATTAAATTCTGATCAGGCTTGTTTAAACATATTAGCTAGTATTGCTTTAATAAATTTTAATTGTCATATTATTTGTCAATATAATATATCCAATAATAAAATCTCTATTAAATGAAAGGGACTTATATAGTCATTGAAAAACTTCTTTGTTCTATATTTTTATTTATTTTATTATTCAATGTTAGTATTTTATATTGCTAATAGAAATTTTTATTAGTATATTACTTTATTTCATATTTTTGTATGCTTGCTTTATTTTTTTAATATAAGAGAAAATATATATTTTATAATCTTGAAATATTTTTAATTTTATTATGTTGTGAATATTATTATCTGAATTTTAACGAATAAAATATCTATTAAATTAAAGAAACGTTTATAGTTATCGAATAAATCATTTTTATGTATTTTTCTTTATTATGTTATCCAATATTTAATATAATTGCATTGTTAATAGAAATTTTTATTAGCATATTAGTTTGTTTAATATTATTCTCTACAACTGTTTTTGTAATATAATAGAAGATATATATTTTATTACTCTTGAAATATTTTTTTATTTTAAATTTTATTCTAATTTTCTCAATAATATTGTTTGAATTTTAACGAATAAAATCACTATTAAATTAAAGAGGCTTGTATAGTCATTGAATTTTTTTTATGTATATTTTTGATTATTATAGTATCCAATATCTAGTAATTTTACGTTGTTAATAGATTTTTACTAGCATATTACTTTGTTTAATATTTTTGTCTNATATATATATATATATATATATATATATATATATATATATATATATATATATATATATATATATATTACATATTTATTTATTACTCTTAAATTTTTTTTATAAATATTATCCTATTGTTCTCAATAATATTATCATAGTTTTAATGAATACAATCTCTATTAAAGTAAATGGACTTGTATAGTCATTCAATAATTTTTTTGTACCGTATTTTTCTTTATTTTATTATGCAATATTTAGTATTATTGAATTGTTAATAGAAACTTTTATTAGAATATTACTTTATTTAATACTTTTGTCTATTACTTTATTTTGTAATATAATAGAAGATAAATATTTTATTACTCATGATGTATTTTTATTTTAAATTTTATTCTATTGTTGCCAATAGTATTATCCAAATTTAAATGAATAAAATCACTAGTATTTTTGTTTAGTATTTTATCCAATATTTAGTATTATTGCATTGCTAATAGAAGCTTTTATTAGCATATTAATTTATTTGTGCTATTTTATATTTTATTCTATTCTCTATAATATTTTCTTAATAAGTTAACTTTTTATTTTTAAAAAGAAAAAAATATATTAGAAAAACAAAGAATTTTGAATTGGCAGTTTTTTAATTTCTTCTAATTTTAGTTTTTTATTTAAAGTAATTTAGAAACTCCAACTTGAAACTAATTTTCAATTTGAATGGAAATACTCTCTCTCTCTCTCTCTCTCTCTCTCTTTTCTCTCTCTCTCTCTCTCTATATATATATATATATATATATATATATATATATATATATATATATATATATATATATATATATATATGTATTACTCTTAATTTTTTTAAAAACTTTTATCCTATTATTCTCAATAATATTATCGTAGTTTTAATGAATACAATCTCTATTAAAGTAAAGAGACTTGTATAGTCATTCAATAACTTTTTTGTTCCGTATTTTTCTTTATTTTATTATGCAATATTTAGTATTACTACATTATTATAGAAACTTTTATTAGCATATTACTTTATTCATACCCAAGCGTCAATTCATATTGTGGTTGACTATGTATCAAAAGCTAACAACAGTGGATAGATTAAGAAAATGAGGTTTATTAGTAGCAAGTGTCTATGTGCTATGTGAGAAAGCTGCTAAGGAGACAATGGAGCACCTATATTTTGGGTGTGACTACTCCAGAATAATGTGGACAACTCTGTTAAACTGACTGGGAGAAAAACACCAATAGGTTGTTGGAATACTGAGATAGAATGACTGGAAAAAAGGAGCTCATGCAGAGTCAGAGCCCACATGTTAAGATTCCTATATGCAGCTGTAGTGTATCATGTTTGGGCAGAGAGGAATCAACGAAGATTTCAAGAGAAGAAGACAGCAAGCTATTAGAGGGTGAAGATTATTATCCTAGATCTACATATACGAGGACAGAAAGAGACCAAATGGCATAAGGAGTTAGAAAGATTGAGCAACTATCCCACTTAGATATGTATAGATACGTATAGTGAGATATAGGAAAAGTTGTAGTAGAAAGACAGTGATTGTTTAGTGTTTTTTTATGTTGAGACTAGTTCAAGAGACCAAATGAGCTAGTGAGTTGTAAATATTATACTCGGTTAAATGAAAATTTGTTGAGTTTGACCAAAAAAATATATTACTTTATTTAATATTTTTGTCTATTACTTTCTTATTGTAATATAATAGAAGATATATATTTTATTACTCTTTAGATATTTTTTATTTTAAATTTATTCTATTGTTGTTAATAATATTATCTAATTTAAATGAATAAAATCACTAGTTATTTTATTTAGCATTTTATTCAATATTTAGTATTATTGCATTGCTAATAGAAGCTTTTATTAGCATATTAATTTATTTAAATTTATTTATACGATTTTATATTTTATTCTATTATTCTCTATAATATTTTCTGAATAAGTAAAATTTTTATTTTTAAAAGGAAAAAATATATTAGAATAACAAAGAAATTTTGAATTTGAAGTTTTAATTTCTTCTAATTTTAGTTTTCTTATTTGAAAGTAATTTGGAAACTCCAACTTGAAACTAATTTTCAATTTGAATTTTTTTATTTCATTTTTTTTGTTATAATTTTTTTTATTAGCGTATAGATATTTAAATTTAAAAATAATAATAAAAAATAATGATTAATTAAATAAATAATTATTATCTACTTTTACCATGTGGATTTTCTCTAGGCTATCACTTGCCTTAAGGAGAAAATTTTTTTTCTATCATTTTAATAATATATAGATATTTAAATTCAAAAATAATAGTAAATAAATAATTATTAACTACTTATGCCATGCGGCTTTTATCTAGGCCGTCCCTTAGTTTAAGGAGAGAGTTTTTATCTTTTATTTTAATAATATATAGATTATTCAATATTTAGTATTATTGCTTCGCTAATGTAAACTTTTATTAGCATATTACTTTATTTAAATTTTTGTATGATATTTAAATTTATCCAATATTTAGTGTTATTGCATTGCTAATAGAAGCTTTTATTAGCATATTAATTAATTTAAATCTATTTATGCTATTTTATATTTTATTCTATTATTCTCTAATATTTTTTGAATAAGTAAAATTTTTATTTTTAAAAAGAAAAAAATATATTAGATAAACAAAGAAATTTTGAATTTACAGTTTTAATTTCGTCTAATTTTAGTTTTCTTATTTGAAAGTAATTTAGAAACTCCAACTTAAAACTAATTTCCAATTTGAATGTTTTTATTTCATTTTATTTGTTATAATTTTTTTATTAGCGTATAGATATTTATTTTTTTTAAAAAAATAATGATTAATTAAATAAATAATTATAAACTACTTTTACCATGTGGATTTTCTCTAGGCTATCACTTCCCTTAAGGAGAGCATTTTTTCCTCTCATTTTAATAATATATAGATACTTAAATTTAAAAATAATAGTAAATAAATAATTATTAACTACTTATGCCATGTGGCTTATATCTAGGCTACCGCTTTGTTTAAGGAGAGGGTTTTTTTCTTTACTTTTAATAATATATAGATTATTCAATATTTAGTATTATTGCTTCGCAAATGTAAACTTTTATTAGAATATTAATTTATTTAAATTTTTGTATGATATTTTATGTTTTATTATATTATTTTCAATAATATATTCTGGATAAGTAAAATTTAAAAAAAAGAAATTATTAGAAGAACAAGGAAATTTTGAATTGCCAGTTTTTTTTAATTCTTCTAATTTTGTTTTTTTTTATTTTAAAATAATTTAGAAACTCCAACTTTGAAGTACTCTCCAATTTGCATGGACAATTTTTGTAATTTATTTTTATTATAAATATTTTATTTTATTATTTTATAGATATTTAAATTCAAAACTATAGTAAAAAAATAACGATTAACTATTTATGACGTGTGTCTTTTTTCTAATCTGTCACTTGACTTAAGGAGATATTTTTTCTTCCTGTTTTAATAATATATAGATTACGGGAAGTGATTAGAAGGAGAAAGCACCAATTGGAATCGAAATTTATACCTACTACGTATTGTGTGAAAAACTCTTGTTGATAACGTAAAATTATAAATTTTGATTTAGTTTCTTTTTTTTTTTTTAGGGGTAGCACCCAATTCCAAACTCGGATGTTGGGTGGGATTTTATTAACACAAAAAGAGTTCCAAACTTTGGCTTAGTTGAAATACAAACACATGTTAAACAACCTCGTAAACACCTCATCCTACGTAGAATTTTCTATTAAAACAATATAGATTTTTTGAAAAGTTCAATCACACCAAATTTGTAAATGCAATGCATGATGTGTTACTCATTTACATAACTCTTTATTACGATAAAAAATAAATAAAAATCTTAAAAGTAACAAAGTTAAATATACATGTATACGGTCAAAATCGGGCTTGCGCTTCGTATGACTATTCGAAACTGGAACATGATAGGCCAAGGTTCAACCCCGTGTTATATCGAGCCATGATGCGAAGTTAGAATGCCGATCTCATGACCCAGAGACAGATCAAGACCGAGATCGACCGAGATCAAGACCGAGCAAGATAGGGATCGAACGAGACCGATGGAAGTTTACCGAGTCAGATAACGGAAAGCCGAATTATCTGTAGTCGAGCGAGGATCACAACAGAAATTCCGACACGTATCAAGAAGAGGCCGATTAATTAGTCAATCATGAGATTCTTATTGTATTTAGAATTGTATCAAGAGTAGGACTCCCCTACTATATAAAGGAGGTCTGATCATTTGTAAGACACATTACATTGACGCAATACAAAGTAATACATTGCCTTCTTTTAGCTTTCAATATCTTATTACTCTATTCATATATGAGTGAAATCTTCACTTAGTTCGAGGGTGAACTAACTCGAGGGACAAGGCTATACGATTCATTTGGTTTGCATTTATTTCTTTTACAATCAATTGCAATACAAATATATATATTTTCTCAATTTTTGCCAAGTTATATCACGCATCCTTAAATCCACGTATAAATTCAATTGTTATACATTTTTTGGGTAAACAGTTTGGCGCTTAGCATGGGGCTAAGGATAATAGTGATTTCTTGGTACTAACATTCGTAACACACACTATTTTACGCTTGTTCTTGTGAGTATCTTTGATTCCAGGATCAACATGTCGAACTCTCATGCAACACCCGTACATGTGGACAATGACTTGGGTCATCATGATAAAAATGACAACATAGCACCAGGGAACGACGTACCTCCCGTTGGCCTCGATGAAGTTCCGGCTGTATACCCAATCGACGTCAGCTCCCATGTAGCAATTAATGCAAATTTGGCCGTTGAGCCCGAGAGTAGCATCCCCAGGGATGTTCGATCAGCCACTCAGAGCACACACAGAGGTGAAGAAGGCGGAATCAGCCTTCGGGTGATCTTCGAGATGTTGAATGCTCAAAAAGCCGCAATAGCGCAACTCCAAAACCAGAATCATGCACCAAGCAGGATCGATCCCGAGCCGTCCCAGGAAGTTGTTTATAGGGTCGAATCGGTGTCAAGGAAATCGAACAAAAATGAATCAGGGCCCGATCACGCAATCATGAAGATGCTCGAGGAACTAATGAAGTGAAGGTAGAAACCTATAATTCCAGGGTTGATCAAATCACGGAGGAACCACCAATATTGAAGGGTTTGGATTCCAAAAAGTTTGTACAAAAACCCTTCCCCCCTGAGTGCGGCTCCCAAATCGATCCCCAATAAGTTTCGCATGTCCCAGATTCCTAAGTATAATGGAACGACCGATCCAACGAGCATGTAACTTCTTACACATGTGAAATTAAAGGGAATGATTTGGAGGACGACGAGATCGAATCCATATTACTAAAGAAATTCGGGGAGACCCTGTCAAAAAAAGCGATGATATGGTACCTTCTGCTATAACGTAATGTCATTCGGATTAAAAAATGCTGGTGCCACGTATCAACGCCTAGTAAACCGGATTTCAAAGAACAAATAGGGAAATCTATGAAAGTTTACATAGATGATATGTTAGTTAAGTCCCTGCGAGCAGATGACCATTTGAAGCATTTGCAGGAAACTTTCAGTGAAATACAACTTGAAGTTGAACCTGGAAAAATGCTCATTCGGGGTGGGGTCAGGAAAATTTCTTGGATTCATGGTATCCAACCGAGGAATTGAGATCAACCCCGACAAGATCAAAGCTATCGAGGACATCAATGTAGTAGACAACGTAAATGCCGTGCAGAGGTTAATCGGGCGCATAGCCGCCTTGGGGCGATTCATCTCGAGGTCCTCCGATAAGAGCCATCGATTTTTCTCATTGCTGAAGAAGAAGAATAACTTCACGTGGACTCCAGAATGCCAGTAGGCCTTGGAAGATCTTAAACTGTACTTATCGAGCCCGCCGTTGCTTCACACGCCGAGGGAAGACGAACGAAATTACTTATATTTGGTAGTATCAGAGATAGAGGTAAGTGGAGTCCTATTCCAGGAAGAACAAGGTACGCAATTTCCTATTTATTATGTTAGGTGGACCTTAGATGAGGCCGAAACTAGGTATCCCCACCTAGAAAAGTTGGCTCTCGCTTTGATCAGCGCCTCTAGGAAATTAAAACCATATTTCTAATGTCACCCCTTATGTGTTGTAACAACTTATCCACTTCAAAATATTATGCATAAACCCAAGATTTTGGGATGGTTGGCCAAGTGGGCCGTAGAAATCAATGGCTATGATATTGAATATCGACCCCGAACAACCATTAAGTCTTAAATTTTGCTGACTTCGTGGCTAACTTCACGCCGGCCCTAGTACCTGAAGTTGAAGGAGAACTGTTGGTAAACTCGGGTACGTCCTCAGGAATCTGGACCCTCTTTAAGGACAGTTCTTCGAACTCAAAAGGGTCCGGACTCGACATCATGCTAAAACCACCCACAGGCAACGTGGTTAGACAATCTATTAGAACTGTGAAATTAACTAACAACGAGGCCGCATATGAGTCCATGATTGTAGGTCTCGAGCTAGCCAAAGTCTTGGGAGCGGAGGTGATGGAAGCCAAATTCGACCCCTCCTAGTGATGAATCAGGTTAACAAAACCTTTGAAGTTAGGAAAGACGAATGCAAATATACCTAGATAAGTTACAAGTAACTTTGCACCGATTTAAGGAGTGGACTTTGCAACATGTACCTTGAGATCAGAATGGTGAGGCCGATGCCCTCGCAAACTTAGGGTCATCAGTAAAGGACAACGAGCTCAATTCGGGCACCGTCGTGCAACTCATGAGGTCAGTTGTCAAAGAAGGCCATGCCGAGATAAAATCCACAAGTTTGACCTGGGATTGGAGAAATAAATACATAGAATATTTGAATACCGAAAATATTCCCTCATATCCAAAAGAATCGAGGGCCCTGTGCATGAAGGCAACACGATTCACCTTGTCTGAAGACAAAACCTTGTTCAGGAGAATGTTCGATGGTCCACTAGCGATATTATGGGATTGGGAGATACTGAATATGTCCCGAGGGAAGTTCATGAGGGCACTTGCAGAAAGTGCCAAATTATTGGTCCAAAAGGTAATCAGAGCCGGCTATTATTGGATCGACATGGAAAAAGATGCAAAAGAGTTCGTTCGAAAATGCGACAAATGCCAAAGACATGCACATATGATTCACCAACCTGGGGAACTAATCCATTCGGTCTTGCCACCATGGCCATTCATGAAGTGGGGTATGGACATCGTTGGCCTTCTTCCATGGGCACCAGGTAAAGCTTAATTTATTTTGTTTAGGACTGACTATTTTTCTAAGTGGGTTGAAGCACATGACTTCGAGAAAGTTAGGGAGAAGGAAGTCATCTACTTCATTTGGGATCACATCATATGTTGATTTGGAATGCCATCTGAAATTGTGTGTGATAATGGGAAACAGTTCATTGGCAACAAAGTAACCAAATTTCTCGAAGACCATAAGATCAAAAGAATCCTGTCAACACCTTATCATCCTAGCAGAAACGGGAAAGACGAATTGACCAACAAAACCAACATCAAAAATCTTAAGAAGAGGCTAACCGACGCCAAAGGAAAGTGGAAGGGAATTCTACCCGAAGTTCTTTGGCCATACCGCACAACCTCGAAGTCCAGCACTGGGGCTACCCCATTCTCGTTAGTTTATAGTGCCGAAGCTCTAATACCGGTCGAAGTCAGAAAGCCCTGTATTAGGTTCAAATATGCAACAAAGTAATCAAATGACGAGGCCATGAATACGAGCCTAGAACTATTGGATGCAAGGCGTGAAGTCGCCCTTGTCCGATTGGCCGCCTAAAAATAACAGATCGAGAGATACTACAATTGAATAGCCAATCTTCAATATTTTAACGTCGGGGACTTAGTGCTAAGGAAACTCACCCTCAATACCCTAAATCCAAATGAAGGGAAATTGGGAAAGACCGTGCCAGATTCTTGAGGTCACCGGAAAAGGGTCCTACAAGCTCGGAACGATGAATGGAGAACAACTACCGAGCAATTGGAACATATCTCACCTAAAACGGTATGACTGCTAAGGTACGACCCCTTTCCATTTCCTTTTTATTTCATACTAACACTTGTAGGTGGTCAACAAGAAACGACGATGGATTTTTTGGCGAACGACACGAAGTCTTTTGGTCTGAAAGCGCGTGTTGCACTTTTTTCCCTTAGACCAGCTTTGTCCCAAATGGATTTTACGATGAGGTTTTTAACGAGGAAACAATGAATCGTGATAACTTAGAATCAATCCCTATTACGAATCAGCATCGAAGATCAATTCAACAATATCCGAGGTTCCTTTGCAATCAACCTCGAATATTGGGGGGCAACCCCCGAATATTCTTTATCTTAAAATATCAACTCTAGCGAGGAAACTACTTCATAAAGGGAGGGACTCGATAGATAGAATTTATTGTAAGGGCCAAACGGGTAAAATGATTCGTGCCCACGTAGATTGCTCGAGCCCTGGCATAAAACATGTACGCATGTATGACTATTTCAATCAAGAACAAAGAGAAGTACTTTCCTTGAAATCATCTTATGTTTTAAAAAGAGTTTCATACTTCCGAAAATAACGATCCCAAGGGAAATAATTAACCGGGATACGAACAATCACTCCATCACTCATACTTAACCGAGATATGAGCAATCACTTCCTCACTCGGGGACTGCCGTCCAATTCAAATAGCCCAAGTTATCGGGCGTCGGAGGCAAAAGACCTATTAGGCAACTCCCCGATTTCTAAAGGTCACGACCACCCCACTTGGGGACTATTATTTTGGGCAAGTCTAGATTAACTCGGTAAAACAAGTCCAATGGGAAGCTCCCGAACTAAAAGGCTTTGGCCAATTTAACACGGCTCAGAGACGTTCGAAATCCGTAACAAAATAGGCCTTCGAAAAAGAATTCTTTCATAACCTATTCTAAAGGCTACCCTTGGAAAATTCATAAACTTAAGATATTTTTGGGGAAATAACTTCGGTAACATCGAACCCCAACAACACCTTAGTCAGAAAGGCAATAAAGGCAAGGTTTGTTCGAACCCTCGAACACAACCTCATTGTTTCATGCCGAGGCATTTCAACCTTTGTGAATACAAGTAATAAAGCAAAGAAAAAAAAATTTAGAGCCGAAAGGGGAAGAAAAGCCTTATATTTATAATAATTTTTTATAAAGGCCAGATCATCCTAATACAAATATTTACAACGGCCAAAAAGGCCTAAAAAAATGCAAAAGAAATAAAAAATATAAAGGCCTAAATGGCCTGGTCTTCATTGGAGGTTGAATATCCATCCTCGGGATCATCCCCATCTTCAGGTTCACTCAAGCTTTAGGAGTCTTCCTTAGGGAAGGCCAGCTTCTAGGCCCTGACTTCCTCTATTCTGGCATTTTTGATTTCGGCCATAATATTGAAGCCCTGAGCATGAACTCTCTCGAGAGATTCTCTTCGAGCTTTCCATTTTACATGATCCACCATGCTCTTGGCCTTGGCCCGGATGGCCCCGACATCGATCTTAAACTGGGCCACTTTAGCATCAGCTTTGGTGTTGGCCACGACTACCTTAGATCTGGCCACTTCGAGTTCATTGGCCAAGCTTTCCTTATCAGAAACAACCAAGTCCAACTGAGATTGAAGCTCCTTGATTTTCTCGACCTTCACTGAGGCCTTTTCTTTTGCAGCTCAAAGCTGGGTCTCGGCCGACTCCAACTGTTCTTGGACGGTTTCCTTTTTCGAGGCTAAGATGTCCATGTTCTTTTTGAATTCTTCAGCCTCGGTCTGTATTGCATCTACCTGCGTCTGGAGCTGTCTGATCTGTTCGAGCCTCTACCGAACCTGCAGGATCAGATCGTTAGTTACTATCTCCAATTCATCTTCACTATCGTCAAGCACTCGAAATACCTGCTCGGTCATCTCATCATGCTCGTCCCGATCCATTATAGAATCGACCTGAAGCTTCTCACTGAGAAGCTTGTAGGTATCACTTTTCTCATTGAGGTCCCGGAACTCGGCTTCAAGATGGGCTAATCCCTCCCGATATCAGAGGAAAGCCTCGTGCAGCACTGAAGCCTGCAATCATAAGGGAAGATGTGGTTATTATTTACAACTTTAAAAGTTAAGATTTATGAGAAAGAAAAGAAAGGCGAATTTACCCGATTTAATTCTTGTTGGGCTTCATCGAATAGGCATGGGGTTTCCATCTCGTCCATCACTGCCTGATCTTCTTCAGTCACCAAATGCCAAAGGTAACTAACGACCCCTAACATAGAAAACCCGGTCGTCTTCCGAGATAGAAAAATCTATTTACCGTCTTCGATTAGGATTAAGGCTTGGGGACGGGAATCGATCCACCAGTCTTGGGCCTAATGAAGACCCAGTGGCACCCGATGACGGTTCCTTCCTTGGTGCCGACAGGTCACCGAGCCCGGTGACGTCTTCCAAAGCACCGGATTCGACCCCATCCAAGAAGCCTGGATATCGGTCACCACTGAGGACTCAACATACCGGCCTCACGAATCATGGCATTCGAAATCTGAGGAGACCCGCTGATGTCGACCGCTCCAAGTTCGTCTATTAGGGAACTTTGTGCAGCTCGAGAACCATCGCCCCCGGTTTCTCTCTTAACCCCTCTATCTTGGGTCAGAGTTGGCTCACCCTTCCCGACTCGGATGTTTTAGCTAAAGCTCTCTCACCGACCTCCTCATGTCGGGATATTTCAACTTCAGCGCCCGTAGGTCCGAGAACTTCGTGTATGGTGACAACGGCTAGCACACGGGCCACCAGTTTGGAATTATCTTCCTCTTCTTCTTCGGACTCATCCCTTAATCGGCGGATTAAGTACGAAGGCATAGCACCGGTGGCCCCCTTGGGATTGCGAGACCTCCTCGCCAGTCTCTTCTTTTCCGAGCCCGGGGAACTCAGAACCCTTTTTCTCTTTTTCTCTTTTTCTCTTTGGCCTAATTCAGAACAAGTGGTTGGGAAGGACTTCTTTGTCACCAGATGAGGGCCTCACTGCAACATCCTTCCTGAGGCCTGCAAAGAAAAAAAAAGATGAGTTAGCTCAAGAAGAAGCCCGACGATAATCGTTCTAAGAGAGAAACTTACCATGATTACGGGCCTCCCATCAACCCTTTGATAACTCAATCAAGCATGCTCGGAGTATGGTCTCTGTAACACCAGGCCCTCGACCCACTGCTCGAGTTTCAGAATTGGGGCCGGCATCTGGGTCACAACTACAAAACTAAAAACATAGATGAGGAAGAAGATAAGAAGTAAATAGCAAAATTGAACATTGAAGGCGAAGTATTACTCATGATTCATGTTCCATTTCTCATGAAATGGCATGTCTTCAGTAGGGATCAGGTTCAAAGTCCTTATTCGGATAAATTAGCCCATCCAGCCTCGGTCTCGAGATCCGTAAGGAGAACGGGCCCCTACTGGACTGACGAGAGAGCTTGATCAGTCCTCCTTAATAAAGTCGAGGACTGTAAAAGTGCATAAGGTGATCGCGGGTGAAAGGACGTCCCTCGATTTTGCTTACGAAGAATCGGAGGAGAATGACTATTCTCCAAAAGGAAGGATGGATCTGGCCAAGGGTCACATCATACCTCTTGCAGAAGGCAACGATGACAGGGTCTAAGGGACCCAGCATGAAGGGGTAAGTGTAAACACTTAGAAACCCCTCCATGTGGGGTGATCGATTCCTCGGGCGAAGGAACTACTACATGCCTTTTGTCGTAGTTGCATTGCTCTTTAACTTTGTCGAGGATGTCTTTGGTGAATGTGCATATGTACCTCGAGACCGGCTCGCATTGGCCCAATATCGAGGAGGTCTATTCGACATTAAAATCAGTGATTGTTGGGCACCCTACCAGAATAAATTCCTCAGGTTGGGACTCCGCCGCAGCCTCACCACCGGTGGATTGCGACGAAGAAGCGACCTCCTTTTGCAGCACAATTTTGGAAGTTTTTTCCATTGATGAACAAGAGAAAAGAGAATTACGATAGTATGCGGTTTTATTAGTGTTCAAGAAATTTGGGTGAAAAAGTTGTAAAGAAAAGAGAGTTTTGAATAAAAGGCAAGAGTAGGAAGAGCTTTGAACGTAAAAGTTTGAATGAGAAAAAACTAGGGTACTTATAAGTTACCTGTGACGGTTCAAAACTGATAGTGGATGAACAGTGACTGATAGGCATTTAATGCCTTGGTAACCAGACCGAAGGGATGTTTCGATATCCATTCGTCGCTTACGTCATAGTCGGGTTAGTCGCTTACGTCATTACCCATCGAGACGAATCTTGGAAATTCATATCATTTCCCGTCATCTTCTTTCTGAGAAACGAGGGGACTATCTGTATACGGTCAAAACTGGGCTTGCTCTTCATAAGACTAATCGAGACTGGAAAATGATAGGCCAAGGTTCAACCCCGTGTTATATCGAGCCATGGCGTGAAGTTAGATTGCCGAGCTCATGACACAGAGACCGATCAATCCTGAGATCGAGACCGAGAAATATAGGGATCATGCGAGACTGAGGGAAGTTTATCAAGTTAGATAACGGAAAGCTGAAATATCTGTAATCGAGCGAGGATCACGGCACAAATCCCGACACGTATCAAGAAGAGGCCGATTAATTAGCCAATCATGAGATTTTTACTATATTTATAATATTATCAAGAGTAGGACTCCCCTACTATATAAAGGGGGTATGATCATTTGTAAGACACATTACATTGACGCAATACAAAGCAATATACTGCCTTCTTTTAGTTTTCAATATCGTGTTATTCTGTTCATATAATAGTGGAATCTTCACTTGGTTCGAGGGTGACCTAACTCGAAGGCTAAGGCTATACGATTTGTTTTGTTTGCATTTATTTCTTTTACAGTCAATTTCAATACAAATATATATAATTTCTCAATTTGTGCCAAGTTATATCTGTCGCACCCCTTTTTCTCGCGAAATCGAGTTTCGACATGTGAAAACTCTTTTAAGGAAGATGTGTTAAAAGAGAGAGTCACCACCTAACTGGTTTGAGGTACGTCAGGGCACCTATTTGCAAGTAACTCAAGTTTAACTAGTTTGCGTCACCATTCTTGATTGTATGATTGAAGATTTGCAAGAAGTCCCTAAAATTATAGGTAAGAACTCATACCTATCCTCTAAACTCAGAAATCTAGTTGAGGGGGAAGGGTTGAATGGTCAAGTAAATATGGGGTGGGGGAGGTAATGTCCTTGCATGCATGTGATCCTAAGCTAGGAAAGGGAAATCTTCCACTAAAACTGGAGATATGGGGCTATAGCGAATTAGTAAATAAGTGTGATACTCAAGTGAGCTAGGACTATGATCGGATTCCTAATCACAATTTCATTGTGCTATTTTGTCAAATAGATTGAAAGAGCTAAGGGGTCCCGAAAATTGTCATAGGAATTAGGGATAAGACCCAGTCGAGGTATGTATGGATAACCGTAATCTTCATGGAATCAACTCTTTGATGTCTGAATATTTGGTATGAGTCCCTTACCTGATCCTACTTAAATTGGTTGTTTTAATGTGCGAGTCGAAAGATTTCTGTTTCTTAACTATTCTAGTTGTCTTACCATGTCACCATGCTACTTGGAAATGTGAATTATGATTCTTCATGCTCCTTCCATTTCGTGCGCACCTTGTTATATGTTGGTTCGTATCGATATGAAAGATAATTTTATTTAACGAAGGAAAGGAGAATCAAACTCAAATCGTAAAATGTGTCCAAGTGCCAAGGACTATGTGATAAATGATGGAAATGAGATGTGAACTGAGTAATTAATTGAGATGATATGTCCCAAGTGAGATGGCTTAGCCGATAGGGCCAAGATCGGACGCCATGCTGTACACATGGTGGCATTTACATTGGAAACATTGATATTTATTGTGGATGTGGTTATGTCTCACTTGGGATGGCTTAGCCGGTCGGGCTGAGACCGGACTCCGTGTAAAAAGACACGGTGACATTATAAATTATGGCCCTTGGAATTAAGAGAATATGACCCCTACTTGTGATTCTCTATTCCTGTGAAGTGCTATGTGATTTCCATGACTGCTTTCCTACCTGTTTTATTTCTTATTCTACTTTAGAGTGAATTGTTCACACATACTAGTACTATTCAATGGTACTAACGTCCCTTTTGCTGGGGGCGCTACATCTTTGAATGGATGTAGGTGGTTCTATTGTAGATAGCGCTGATCGCCGATAGTGGTGCCCTCACTCTTTCTCCTCACAGCAGCCTTGGTGAGCCCCACTTCTTCCAGGGTCATGCATAGTATATATTGTTCTGCTTTTGTATAAGTATTACTATATTTTGGAGTATAGCCAGGGCCTTTTTGCCTGCATTGTCACGTTTGTCTTTTGTATCTATAGAGGCTCCGTAGACGTTTATGTAGGTCATGTATGGGTGTCGGGGATGTATCGAATCAAGTTGTATGTTGAAATACTATTCCACTAATCATAAACTGTAAGTACTTTTGGAAGTTTGATTATCACATATTGCATGTACGGAAGAATGAATTAGCAATGTATGTATATTTATATAACTGACTTCTCCCAGGGTTTATAGACGGTGATGCGTTCCCCTTTTGGAATATTAATGAGTCGAGTAGGATAATTTTGCAAGTATTTCTCGACTGGGTTCACTCGATTGAGCGCCACTCGCGCTCCCCGAGGTTGGGGCGTGACAATATGAGGGAAAAATTTGGTATCAATAGTTGCTCCTCTTTACCCGAGAATGATGAAAGAGTTGTCGGGTAAAGAAATGTTGGCCGATTTTGATCGAATGGGGTGATTTAAAAAGTATAGGCCGAACTCCAGTTTCTGAGTTGCCTACATATCCCTGGTTTTATGGGAATTGGTCCGTGTGTAGTTCTGGATCCAACGGTGGAATAAGTCGATGGAGTTGTTATAGGAACGGAAAAACTTTCTTGGATAGGACGAGATAGAAATTGTGGTTGGATGTACCTTGGAATGGTTACAGATATTTGAACAATTATCAGATGGGAATGGGTAATGGATGGTGGTTAGTTACATTTCAAATAATTGCAGGATATGAACGTTGAATGGAAACCAGAGCGAAGATTGCTCCCGTTTGAAGAACGGTTACTTCATGGATTACCTGCAAAACTTAAAACATGATGTGTGCAAATATATATGGATTATTTAGAGAATTTAAACATGAGGCAAATTCCCTTTAGACCATGGAGATCATCTTTGGACGATGAGGATGATGTCCTTAGACCATGACATCCCGTGCCATGAATCGTGAGATAAGGGATTCACAAGCCATGAAATGATGTTCTTGGGCCATGAGGATGGTGCCTATGAACCATGATGCCTTTTAATAATGATGTAAAATATTGAGAGATCCTCAGAGCCATGGAATGATGTATTCCGGCTATGAGGATGATGACTTCAGAATATGACGCCTTCGGATAAAATGGCGATATTTCAGCCCATGAGACGCAAAGACATGATGCTTAGTTATGCAAAATGAAAGAAGACAGAGCTTAGTCCTGTGTAGTATCGGGGGAAGAGCTTAGCCCCGAGGTAGAGAATATTGTAAGGTTTCAAATAGTATAGCATTTAGGGTTAAGCAAGGAGGGGCAGTGCTTAGCCTCATGCAATTGAGGAGGCAAGGATTAGCCTCATCCAAGGATGGAGAAAATGCTTAGTCTCGTGTAGGGGAAGGCAATGCTTAGCCTTATGCAATTAGGGAGGTAGGGATTATCCTCATGCAAGATGGAGACAATTCTTAGTCTCATGCAGGGGAAGGCAATGCTTAGCCTTAAGCAATTAGGGAGGCAGAGCTTAGCCTCATGCGAAATGGAGATAATGCTTAGTCTCATGCAGGAGAAGGCAATTCTTAGACTTAAGAAATTAGGGAGGTAGGGCTTAGCCTCATGCAAGATGGAGACAATGCTTATTCTCTTGAAGGGGAAGGCAATGCTTAACCTTATGCGATTAAGGTGGCAGGGCTTAGACTCATGAAAAATGGAGATAATGCTTAGTATCATGCAGGGGAAGGCAGTGCTTAGCCTTACAAAAGGAGGAAGGATTAGCCTCATGCAAAATGGAGACAATGCTTAGTCTCATGTAAGGGAAGGTAGTGCTTACCATTATGCAATTGAGGAGGCAGGGCTTATCCTCATGCCAGATGGAGAAAATGCTTAGTCTTATGCAGGGGAAATAAATGTTTAGCCTTATTCTATTAAGGAGGCAGGCTTTAGCCTCATGAAAAATGGAGACAATGCTTGGTCTCATGCAGGGGAAGGCAATGCTTAGCCTTATGCGATTAAGGAGGAAGGGCTTAGCCTCATGCAAAATGGAGACAATGGTTAGTCTCATGCAATGAACAGATAATAAGTAGTAGCAGAGTATTCCTTAACTGAAAATGTGTTTGCGCTTGGCATCTTTGTCGTTATGAAAATAGTGATTCCGAGGTGAGTACAAATTTGAGAATATTTCTTATCCCTGAATCCAAAAGAAAGTCGTGAGTTTTACGGGGAAGGTTGGTTCGTGCCTTCTCCTGCCTGCGTTGCTTTGCCCTATATTGAAATCCTGCTTAAGTTACCACAGGTAGAATCTGGCTGTTTCATAAGATAAAGTTTTTGAAACATATGAGCGCATAGGATGAATGTAGTTATTTAGAAAATACGTAATATCAAGTAAATTAGATGAACCAATGACCGTGGCCCTTTTAGAGATGTTGAGGCTTCTTTTTATTTGAATTTTGAGGGTCCTCCTTCAAATTCTGCCTCAGTTTTGCTTAGCCGATTCTTTGACCGTTTATGCATATGATGACGTTGGTTGGATTTGCTTTCGGAATTTTGAGGGTCCTCCTCAAAATTCTGCCCCAGTTTCTAGTTGTGGGGAAAATGAAAATTTTATTGAGTTGTGACCGAATCCACAGAGCTGCCTACGTATCCACTCTTAAACGGGAATCAGTTCAAGCGTAGTTCAATTACATCAGATGGAGCAATGCAAACATTCTAAACATAATATCTTTTGACTACGTATGAATTGATAGGTTTTGGCCAAATCACTCCGTCCATTTCTGTGACTATAAGCGCTCCTCCTATGAGTACTCTGTGAACCATGTAGGGCCCTTTCCAGTTGGGTGAAAAATTCCCTTTGGCTACATCATGATGCGGAAAGATCCGCTTCAGCACCAGCTGCCCTGGTGTGAACTGTCTAGGTTTGACCCTTTTGTTGAAAGCTCTGGCTATTCTGTTATGATAAAGTTGACCATGACACACTACATTCATTATTTTCCCGTCAATGAGAGCTTAATTATTCATAGCGGCTTCTTCTCCACTCTGCATCACTGAGCTTAGCTTCTTGTATAATTCTCAAGGAAGGAACTTATACCTCGGCAGGAATGACATCTTCAGTACCGTAAACCAACAAATAAGGAGTTGCCCCAGTTGATGTGCAGACTGTGGTACGATACCCTAATAAGGAAATTAGTAACTTCTCGTGCCATTGCTTGTGGTTTTCTACCATCTTCCTCAATATCTTTTTGATGTTCTTGTTGGCGGCCTCCACGTCGCCATTCATTTGAGGCCGGTATGCTGTGGAATTATTATGCTTGATTTTGAAGGTTTTAGACATAGATTTCATTAAGTCACTTTTGAGATTGGCGGCGTTGTCAGTGATGATGGATTTCGGCACCCTGAATCGGCAAACAATACGATCTCTGACAAAATCTACGACGACTTTCGAGTTACATCTTTGTAAAATGCAACTTCAACCCATTTTGTGAAGTATTATATGGCCACTAAAATGAACTTGTGCCTGTTCGAAGCAGAGGGACCAATGAAATACATTCCCCAAGCGATAAAAGGCGAAGGTGCACTTATTGCATTGAGTTTGTTTGGCGGCACCCGTATAATATCTGCATGTATTTGGCACTGATGACATTTCTGGACATACCTGATGCAGTCTGTTTCCATAGTCATCCAAATATATTCTGCACTCAGTATCTTCTTGGCTAAAGCAAAACCATTCATGTGTGGTCCGCAAGTTCTAGCGTGTATCTCTTCGAGCAGTTTGGAAGCTTCCTTGGCGTCAACACTCCATAATAACCCTAGGTCTGGAGTCCTTCTGTATAGAATTCCTTCGCTTTGGAAGAAATGATTGGACAATCTTCGGAGCAATCGTTTTTAGTATGATTTGCATGCTCTAGATACTCTCCTTTTGCCAAGTACTCCTTTATATCATGGAACCTTGGATTCCCATCTGTTCTTCTTCAATATGAGCACAGTAACCTGGATGATTATGAATCCTTACTGGGATAGGGTCGATGAAATTCTTTTCTGGATGCTGTATCATAGAGGACAAAGTGGCCAATGCGTCTGCGAATTCATTTAGGATTCTCGGTACATGTCTAAACTCTATCTTCGTGAACCTCTTCATCATCTCTTGCACATGATATAGATATGGTGATATCTTGGTTTTCTTTGTATCCCATTCTCTCTGCACTTGATGTACCAGAAGATCTGAATCACCAATGACCAGTAATTCCTGGATATTCATGTCAACGGACAAATTGAGCCCCAATATGCAAGCCTCATATTCTTCCATATTATTGGTGCATGTAAATCTGAGTTTCGGGGATACCAAATAATGTGGACCTGTCTCTGATACCAAAACGGCTCCAATACCCACTCCCTTGAAATTTGCGGCTCCATCGAAAAACATTCTCCAACCGTCGTAGGCTTCGGTGGTATCTTCTCCTACAAATGATACTTCTTCGTCAGGAAAACACGTTTTTAGTGGTTCGTATTCTCCTCCTACAGGATTTTCCACAAGATGATACGCTAATGCTTGTCCCTTAACCGCCTTCTGAATCACATAGACGATGTCGAATTCACTCAACAATATCTGCCATTTTGCTAGCTTCCCTGTAGGCATTGGTTTCTGGAAGATGTACTTCAAAGGACGCATCCTTGATATGAGATATGTGGTATAGGCACAAAAGTAGTGCCTCAGTTTCTGAGCTATCCAGGTCAAAGCACAACATGTGCGTTCCAGCAAAGAATACCGTGCTTCATAGGGCGTGAACTTCTTACTCAGATAATATATGGCATGTTCTTTCCTTCCCGTCTCGTCGTGTTGTCCCAAAACACAACCGAAAGCCCAGTCTTGTACGAAGAGATAGAGTAGCAGTGGTCTACCAGGTTTTGGAGGGACCGGGACTGGCGGTGTGGACAAATATTCTTTGATTTTGTCAAAACCTTTCTGACAGTCTTTTGCGTAACTGGTTGCGGCATATTTCTTTAACATTTTGAAAATTGGCTCACATATCATGGTCGATTGGGCTATGAAGCGGATGATGAATTGAGACGCCCCAAGAAACTCATCACGTGCTTCTTGTTCTTTGGAGGCGGCAAATCCTGGATATCCTTGACCTTTGATGGGTCTATCTCAATTCCTCGGCGGCTGACGATGAATCCTAATAATTTTCCGGCGGGGACACTGAAGGCATATTTTTCGATTCTCAATTTCAAATTGTACCTCCGAAGACGATCAAAGAATTTCCTCAAGTCATCTATGTGATATGTGCCCTTCTTGGATTTGATAATGACGTCACCCACATATTCCTCTATCTGTTCGTGTATCATGTCATGGAAAATAGTTGTCATGGCCCTCTTATAAGTGGCCCCAACATTCTTCAGACAAAACAACATCATTTTATAATAGTACACCCCCACGGTGTAATAAAAGCAGTTTTCTTGGCATCTTCTTCATCCATCCAAATCTGATGATATCCTGCGAAGCAATCCACAAAGGATTGGAGTTCATGTTTGGTGCAATTGTCGATCAGTATGTGTATGTTGGGTAGTGGAAAATCATCTCTGGGACTTTCTTTGTTTAGGTCCCGATAGTCGACACATACTCTGACTTTCCCATCCTTTTTCGGAACTGGCACGATGTTGGCCAACCAAGTCGGATATTCAACCACTCTGAGAACCTTTGATTTGATCTGCTTGGTGACTTCTTCTTTGATTTTCAAACTTATATCTGGCTTGAAATTTCTGAGCTTCTGCTTTACCGGCAGGCACATTGGGTTGATTGGTAGTTTATGAGCCATTATAGATATGCTCAAACCAATCATATCATCATAAGACCATGCAAAAATATCTTTGTATTCCTTCAGGAAACGAGTGTATTCCTCTTTCTCTGATGGTGACATGTGAATGCTTATGTGAGTTTCTTTAACCGTTTCAGAATCTCCCTATTTGACTATCTCAGTTTCGTCAAGGTTAGACTTAGGCTTGTTCTCAAAATTCTCAACTTCTCGGACAATTTCCTCAGGTATTATATCCTTTTCTTCTATTTCTTTCGAGTCACTATCCTTATGTTGCTTTGTCTCATTACATGTCACAGTTGTCGGTTCATCAAGATAAGAAATAGTAATGCCGTAGAGGGAAAAATGTAGCGGATAGTAATAAATAATAAAATAGCAAACCATTGATAAGTACCAATATGTCAAACAAAAAGTGATTTTAACGATTCAAACAATTGTTTTGAAACAAAATACTGAAAATGTTTTAAAAATGCTCATAAGAATTGTTTTCAAAATAAATGACACTAGCAGCCAGGCTACCCCGAAACTCGACAGGCTCTTGATGGTGTGGCTGTCCGGTTCCTGAGAACAACTCCCTTCTCCACTATCTGGATGACGAGGCCTTCCTCCTCCTCCTCCTCCTCAACTATTATGCTTCAGTCCATATCTTCATCTTCCAAGAACAGATTCCTCAATCCAGCTAGAACTTCATCTTCTTCAGATCCCCACATCATATCAGCCTGATAAAAGGATTGACTCAAATATGGTATCGGTTGCTCGAGAGGGTAATATGGACCGCCCATGGTGGCGACCAATTCATATACTCATACCAAGTGTATTGATATCCTAGTCAAAAGGTTGTGACGTGAAGTTTTAACTGTATTGGTTTGGCGATACCCTGGAGATTCTTTCCGAGCCCTTTACCAGGTTCATATCCTACCCATGCTGAGATGCTCTCTATTTTTCTACTCCACCATTTATCCTTCTCGATCGCGTTGACACCCTCAATGCGATGGTAACTCTTTCCACCCAACTTCCTTCTATTCTCCACAACTGGAACAATCTGGTTGGTGTAGATGGGGTTACTCCCGTCTCCTTGAATGATCACCTCCTGATAGTTCCATTCGAACTTCACAGCCTAATGCAGAGTAGACACTACAGCCCCAGCGGCATGTATCCAAGGTCGTCCCAATAGCATATTGTATGAGGCGTATATCTCGTGAACTTGGAATTCGATATCAAACCAAGGTGGGCCCATTTGTAAGCAAAGGTTGGTTTCTCCGATCATGGCCCTTTGAGACCCATCGAACGCTTTTTCATTCATAGTTCCTGCTCGTATCTCATGCAAAACTTTACCCAACCTCTTTAAAGTAGTCAATGGACAGATGTTGAGACTTGAACCCCCATCTATCAAGACCTTGGCGATGAATTTGTCTTCAGACTGCACTGTGATATGCAACACCTTGTTGTGGCTTATCCTTCCGGTGGCAGTTCTTCTTCATGGAAAGTGATATTATGGCTCTCCAATACTTGTCCTATCATGTTAGACATCTCCCCACTGGTAATGTTGTTGGGTACGTAAGCCTCGTTCAATACCTTCATCAATGCGTTCCTATGTGCTTCAGAATTCTGCTGTAATGATAAAATAGATATTTGAGCAGGGGTTTTGTTCAGATAGTCAACCACATAATACTCTCTCGCCTGCACCTTTCTCCGAAGGTCATCCGAGCCGGTTTTAATGATAGGCTGTTTGGAAGCGGCTTCTTTACTTGTTCCCCCCAAATGCTCAAGTGTGTAAACCATACCAGTTCTGGTCATACCCTACGCTGCACCAGTTTCTTCCATTTTCTCTTTTCCTTTACTTCTCGCTTTTGCGGTGTAGTCCCAGGGTACAACATTGGAATTAAAGGATGGTGTGGGTGCTACAGTTACAGTGAATGGTGTGGTCACTTCTACTTGGAATGGAGCGGGCACGACTAAAGGTGTTGTTACTTCAACCTTGAATGGAGTTGGTGCGACTACCTCAACCTCAATTGGTGACTGTATCTATACCACAATAGGAGTGAGAGTGAGAGTAGGTTTATTAGGATCGTCCCCTTCTCGAATGAGCCCAATTGACCCTTCCGGATCCCATTCTTCATCATTTTCTATCACATTTACCCCCTCGCCCCTGTGATCCGGGAGGGGATTGTTGTGGACATTAGGCGCAACCTCTTTTGCTTGTATAACCTTGGTGTCAATCAATGTCTTGATCTTGTCCTTCAGAGTGAGACATTCATCAATAGTGTGACCCTTCATTCCCGAGTAGTAGGAACATGTCTTATTTGGATTGACCCATTGGGAGGAATTTCCATGGCGACAAGGGGAATGAGGGTGACATAACTGTAAGCTTTCAATCTTTCATACAACTGGTTGATGGGTTCAGCAATAGGGGTGTATTGTCTGGGCAGTTTGCGGTCGAAATTTGGTCTAGGTTTTTGATAATTTTGGCGGGCTGGTGGTGAGTGATAATATGCTGGATGCGTATTATAAGTATGGTAGGCGGTGGTGGGTTGTGGATATCTGGGAGGTAAAGGCTGATATGTGGGTGGAGGTGTTTGGTATGTGAGAGGAGATTTTGGACCTTGGGCTACAATCACAGCCCCTACTTCCTTCTTTTTGGATATGCCTCCTGACTGCAAGGCTTTGCTCGTAGCTTGTAATGCCTCAAAATTGGTTACCATCCCGCTTTTAATTCCTTCTTCTATTCTTTCTCCCAATTTGATGATGTCGGAGAATTTATGATTTTCAATAACCATTAACCTCTCGTAATATTATGGATCTTGGGCCCGGACAAAGAGTTTGTTCATTTTTTCTTCTTCCAATGCCGGCCATACCTTTGCAGCTTCTGATCTCCACCGAGTAGCATACTCGCGGAAAGTATCTGTTGGCTTCTTCTTAAGATTCTGGATATAGAAGACATCTGGTGCATTCTCTGTATTGAATCTGAATCGATCTATGAAATCTGACGTCATGCTTACCCAATTAATCCACTTCTTTGGATTTTGACTGATATACCAGGATAGGGAGTCTCCAGTAAGGCTCCTCATGGATAAATTTATGCGGATTCTTTCATCTTTACCAACCCCTACGAGCTTGTCACAACATGTCCTTAGATGTACCTTTGGATCGCCTATTCCGTCGAACATTTCGAACTTAGGAGGTTTATAACCCTCTGGTAGTTCTACGTCCGGCTGAATACACAAATCCTCATAGTTCATACCTTCAATGCCTTTACCATCTTCGACACCTTGGACTTGATTTATAAGATTCTTAAGTTCCTCTGCCATGTTCTTGATGAGAAGGTCCTTCTAGGCGAATTCTGGTGTGTACGGGGTTTATTGTGAATTGTGGGGTAAGGTTTCTACATATATTGGGTTACTTTGGTGGACTCTAGGGATTTGGGTGTAATGGTGATCATTGGTTGAGCTCTGGGGATCAGGGGTAGGCTGTGGTGTATTTTGAGGAGTGTGGTAGCTGATAGTTTATGGGTATTAGGTCAGATGATGTTGGTTATGTGGAGGAGTTGGTACTGGTAGAGGATTAGGATTTTGGGGAGGCGTGGCGTATTGATGAGGTGTGGGAGGATTTTGCGGGTGCTGATTTTGTGTGTTTTGAGGAGGGGTTGGGTTTTGACATTTTGTTGGTTGATGTCTGGGACATTCAAGGTGAGGGAGAGGTTTTCCAAGTTACGTACCTGCTCATGTTCCCCTTGTAACTCCAGTAGTTTTTTCTCTAACCGCAAAACCAAGTCATTCTGCACTGGAGTACTTCGTCCATCCGAAGTTTCGACATTCTTTGCATGCGTTGCGTTTTCTTTCCCGATACCACTCATATAGTCCATCTTAGCTTTTCCTTTGTTCTTAGGGTCACTTGGAGGATGAGGAGGTGGAGGACCTCTAGATCTGGTATGATATGCCGATGATGCTAGTATGCACGAACCAACCTTAGGGGATGGGAATAAACAAAACAAATAGAAGCAAAAGGTAAACAAGTCAGTATGGAGTATTAAAAGGATATTTGCAGTATTTAGACACGTATTGCGGAATTATAAATTTGTGCCCTAATTTGGGGACCTCATTGTGCCTGAGGTAGGCCTAGCGACATATAGATTTGGAGAAAATTGAATGCCGATAACTGCGTCATTTCATTAATATGATAAATAGACAAAGTCTCTACTAAAACGACAATAATTATAAAGAGTTACTAGTGGCGTTTGCCTTATTACAACTGAATTCTAAAACGAATCTAAAAATACGTAAAGATCAATCCTAATCTACTTGGTCCTGGAGGGACCTTCTCCAAGCTTGGCCTTCTTAGCCCCATCAATCAGATTCCCTAGGTCGCGTATGTCCAACAACAGATATGCCCTTGCTAGATGTCCTCCTTCATTTCCCTCTGCATTCTGACGATCCGAAACCCTTTTCCTCATCTTCCCCTCAAGTTCCATCAAACCCTGCTCCAAATACTCCAACCTCTCTGTTGATTTGGTAGAGATTCCTCTACATTCATTTATTTCTTCCATGTCCACTTTGTGTTGTTCCAAATTCCTGGCCTCAAATTCAATAACCCTTTTGCGTAACCTCCTGTATTTGACTTGTGCCTCAGCAGCGTCGTCTATGACCCTATTTCTTAAATCAATACCTGGCTTGACCTCTCCTGCTATGTCATCGACCAACCATGATGGGTAGAAGTACACATGGACGGCATGATACCGATCCGACTTGATAGTCTCCTTTTCTACAACAATCTTTTGATTCCACATGTGTTGTGCCTCGAATTTAAATGGAATGGCATTCCCTTGGAAGTATGCTTTGTAATGAACCATTTTGGAAACTCGTGGTATGACCTGTTTCCTCCCAGCTTGTCTCATGACTCTGATAAGAGCATAAGTATAGATTCCCCTTAATATGATTAGCACTAGATAGGGAACAACTCTCGACTTGATGATGAATTAATTACTAGGGAACCACTTGAACATCCAATGGACCTTGACATAAGTCAAATTGCTAAATAAGTGTCCCCAGCTCACAACGTTTCCCGGTTGTGCAAACCTGTCCAGGGTAAAAGTCATTCTCTTCGGATGGTGATAAGCTATGTGGTTATTCCATGGTCACCGCAGAAATTCTTGATGAAATTGTCCTCTCTGAAGGTGTTCCAACAACCATATTTTCATCAACAGATTGCAACCCTCAAAATGCCTATATCCTTTCTTGAAATGATATAAGGCTCGGTAGATTTCAACCACGATCATTGGGACAATAGTGTAAGTTTTCCCCTCAATTCCTTCCATTAGGGTATTAGTGACCATATCTAGGTGAGTGTGAATCCTTTCTCCTTGTATCGGGAATACTAGCATCCCCAGAAAACTGACAATGAATACAAAAACCTAGCGGTGAGTCCATCCCAGAGACGTGATGGCAAACTCATCATGATAAAAGTGATAGGACTTGCTGTGCCCATAACGCTCGTAAAGGAAATCAAATGGTATGTAAGGTTTCTTCAGACAGACAAATTCATCATTCTTTATGAAACCCATCATCTTTTGAAAGCCTCGAGAAGTAAGATTTTCCGGTACCAACAAACCAGGGCTATCCCATGAAAGCCCAGCAAAGCCTTCTTTTTACTCTAGAAGGGGAGTCATTTCTATGTCACGAAAGTGGAAGACGACCCTCTTCTCATCCCAGAACATAGTAGCAGCCTCAATCAGTACATTGTTTGGCTGAATATCTAACAAGGAAGGTAAATTCCTGAGAACTCTTTTCAAATAGTTTTTGTTGCTTGGCGAAAGATTTTCCCACCAATCTAGCAACAAAGGTGGGATACTTCGAACCATGACGAACCTGTAGACTTCGTGCCTCATTTCTTCAAAACAAATAAAGTTAGCCCTTTTCCCCTCCAGATTCGATTATTTACACATTAATGATCAGCATATCGACATGTTTTCTTCAAATAATGCACATATCATGATTGTACCCATTGGGATTATGGAAATCCTTGCGGGCTTTGGAC
>ML332337.1:0-32882 GCA_005239505.1 Nicotiana paniculata | reverse complement strand
CCACCCTCCCATTGCCCCCACCCCCACTCAAAAAAGATTCTTTTTTACTTTTTTTTTGTAATTTTAAATTTCTGTATTTTTATTTTTCTGCACACCCCTCCCCCCTTCCCCCAGCCGCGCCTCGAAATATAAAATTTAATATATTTTCAGTTTTTGTTTTTTCATCTTTCGGTTTACAAGTTCGAAATTTTACAAGTTTCAAATGAGTTCGGAGGTTTATGTGTTTGGAAGTTTACGGGTTCGAAATTTCACGATTTTGAAAGTTTAGCGGTTCGGAAGTTTATAAAATTTGAGGGTTCGGAATGTTGTTGGTTCGAAAGCTTATGGCTTCATGTTTATTGTATCTAAATTATTTATGAATACTCTTGAGAAGCTATTTTTCTTAATTTACGTACCAAATACCGAAAAATAAATAAAATTACTACTTATTTTAAAAAAAAAAAAATTCACGAAAAAAAATTTTCTTGATACCAAATGCACCCTAAGACATGTAACTGTATCTCATAAGAATGGCCATATTTACCGGTATTAGAAAATAAAGCCTAACTCCATGATTATATGATGATTTGACTACATCTACCAGTACCCGATTATGTTTTGATACTTAATTTTCATTAGATGTCAGTTCGTTTGGAAAATTTTAAGGAAAAAAGAAAAAAGCGTCAAATAAAACTGAACGTAAATAGCATTTGTGGCACGTGATGTTATGTGAACTATACAACAAACTTTGAATATTGTAGTGATTTTCTACTCCCGTTTTAAAGATTAAAATCTTTAAATTTTTTACTGCAGTTTGAAATTAAAGTCTTTGTGACTTTTTACTCAATCAGAGATATAAAAACTCGGTTGTTTGTATTCGGTTTTGAAGATATAAAAATTTCATCGAGATACTAATTTTGTTTGTGTCAATTTCTATTATAGAAAAATGACGACAAGTACGGAACAATAAAATGGTTCTGTTGGAACAACTACTGCTGCAATGGCTTTGGCGTCTTCAAGTCGCACAACGCCTGCAATGGCGATGGCACCGGCAGAAAAGCCCAGAAAATTTTCCGGTGTGGACTTCAAAGGCAGGTAGCAGAAAATGTTCTTACACCTGACCACACTCAGTTGCAGCGCTTTATAAGCGAGGACATTTCAGTCTTGGGAGAAGAGACTCCGGCTAATGAGCGATTTGTGGTCATGGAGGCATGGAAGCATTCTGACTTCTTGTGCAAAAATTATATATTGAGTTGTTTGAAAGATGTCTTGTACAACGTTTACAGTGTCATGAAAACTTCGAAAAAGTTGTGGAACGCTCTTGAAAAGAAGTACAAGACGGAAGATGCTGGACTAAAGAAGCTTGTTGCCGCAAAGTCCTTGGATTTTAAAATGGTTGACAGTAAGTCTGTCATAACTCAAGTTCAAGAACTACAAGTCATCGTTCATGACCTCTTTGCCGAAGGTATAAATCGAATCAATATTTTTATTTAAAGATATTGATTATATTACTAATCCTAAATTTATGAATATAGGTATGATCATAAATGAAGCATTTCAAGTTGCAGGATTTATTGAAAAGCTGCCTCCGATGTGGAAGGACTTTAAAAACTACTTGAAACATAAGCGCAAGGAGATGACATCGGAAGACATTATTGTTCGACTAAGGATTGAAGAGGACAACAAGGCTGCAGAAAAGAAGTCTCATGGAAATTCAACAATAATGAGTGCAAATATTGTTGAGGAAGCTTCAATGAGCAAAAAGAGAAAGAAGATGTCTAGATCAAAGAATTACCCAAGCAAAAAGAAGTTCAAAGGTAATTTCCACAATTGTGGAAAGGTTGGACACAATGTTGATGAATGTCGTGCACCAAAGAAGGACAAAAAGAAAGGTCAAGCAAACATGATTGAGAAGAATGATGAAATAGACGATTTATGTGACATGCTTTCGGAATGTGACCTAGTCGAAAATCCTAGAGAATGGTGGATTGATTAGGGGGCAAATCGTCATGTTTGTGCTAACAAGGAGTTGTTTATTTCTTATGCTCCCGCTGGACCCAACAAGACAGTTTTTATGGCAAATTTCGCTACTGCAAAAATTGAAGGAACGTGCAAGATAGTTTTGAAGATGACTTATGGCAAGATTGTGACTCTAAATGATGTCCTTCATGTTCCTGAAATGCGGAAGAATTTAGTCTCGACATCACTTCTAGTCAAGAATAACTTTAAGTGTGTTTTTGTTTTCGACAAGGTTATAATTAGTAAGAATTAAATGTATGTAGGAAAAGGTTACCTTACTCAGGGCCTTTTCAAACGCAATGTAATTGCCATTGATATGAATAAAATTTCAACTTCTTCTTACTTACTTGAGTCAAATAATTTATGGCATGAATGTTTAGGTCACGTCAATTTCAAAACTTTGCGTAAAATGATTAATTTGAAAGTATTGCCTAAGTTTGACTGCAATACCTCGAAATATCAAATATGTGTGAAATCAAAGTATGTTAAGCATCCTTATAAGTCAGTTGAAAGGAATTCAAATCCTTTAGACTTAGTTCACACAGATATTTGGGACATGAAGTCAATATCATCTCGTGGTGGGAAAAAGTATTTCATAATTTTTATCGACGACAGTACTAGATATTGCGATATTTACTTACTTAATAATAAAGATGAAGCAATTGATTTATTCAAGCAATACACAAATGAAGTTGAAACGCAAGTAAACAAAAAGATCAAAATGATAATAAGTGATATGGGCGGTGAATATGAATATCATTTTGAAGAAATATGTTTGGAAAATGGCATTATTCACCAAACAACTGCCCTTTACTCACTGAAATCTAATAGAATTGCGGAAAGAAAGAATAGAACGTTAAAGGAGATGATGAATTCCTTGTTAATAAGTTCTAGTTTACCTTAGAACTNGGGGGGGGGGGGGGAAGCTATTCTTACAGCTAACCGAATACTGAATTTAAAATATTTTAAAGTGTGGGGGTATTTGGCTAAAGTGCAAGTTCCTAAACCCAAAAGGGTAAAGATTGGACCAAAAATTATTGATTGCATTTTTGTAGGATATGCAACAAATAGTAAGGCATGTCGTTTTCTAGTTCATAAATCAGAAAATCCCGACATTCATATTAATATAGTAATTGAATCAAATAATGCTGAATTCTTTGAGAATATTTATCCGTATAAAATGAAATGCGAGTCGTCTAGTGAAAAATTTAAGAGACCTCGGGAAGAAGCAAAGGAAAGTACTTTTGATGAGGAAAATCCAAGACGCAGTAAACGTCAAAGGACAGCTACTTCCTTTGGACCAGACTTCATAACATTTTTGTCGGAAAATGAGCCTCAAAAGTTCAAAGAAGAAATGTATTACTCAAAAGCACAATATTTGAAAGAGGCAATCATTAGTGAGATAGAATAAATATTAAGTAATCATACTTGGAAATTGGTTGATCTTCCTAAATGGATTTTCAAGAGGAAAATGAAAGTTGATGGTACTATTGACAAATATAAGGCAATATTAGTTGTTAAAAGGTTTACACAACGAGAAGGTCTTGATTACATTGACACATAATCGCCGGTAACAAGGATTACATCTATCTGAGTGTTAATAACGTTAGTCGCCATGTATGGCCTTCAAATCCATCATATGGATGTAAAGACAACCTTCTTAAATGAAGATTTTGGAGGAAGAAATCTATATGAAACAACCTGAAGGGTTTGTAATTCCCGAAAAAGAAAAGAAGGTGTGTCGATTTGTTAATTCACTTTACGGACTAAAACAAGCACCAAAATAATGGCATGCGAAATTTGATCAAACAATGTTGTCAAATGGTTTCAAGATCAATGAGTGTGACAAACGTGTTTACATTACGAATACTCCAAATCAAATAGTCATTGTTTATTTATATGTAGATGTTATGTTTATAATGAGTAATGACATTGCTAACATAAATGCTACTAAGTGCATGCTTACTAGTAAGTTATATATGAAAGACTTAGGAGTTGCCGATTTAATTTTGGGAATTAAGATCCTTCAGACTCCTCAAGGTCTAGCTTTGTCTCAATCTCATTATATTAAAATGGTACTTGAAAAGTTTAAATATTTGGACCTTAAAGATGCCAAAATGCCAATTGATTTAAACCATACTCTTGTAAAGAATAAAGGTCAAAGCAAGTCTCAATTGGAATAAGCTCGAGTGTTGGGAAGTTTGATGTACATTATGAATTGTACATGTGTGATGACCCAAAAGGTCATCTTGTGTAAATTTAGTAAAAACTGTGTTCCGAGGACCCGAAAGGCTCCGTTAATATCACATCGATGTGCGTGCACAGCCCGAGCGCCTAGCCGGAAAGTCTTTATATGGAATTGTGTTGAACAGTTGAATTTATGATAATTAATGAAATAAAGTTGACTTTGGTCAATATTTTTGATAAATGGACCCGGACCTGTGATTTAACGGTCCTGGAGGGTCCATAGAAAAATATGAGATCTGGGCGTATGCCCGGAATCGAATTCCGAGGTTCCGAGTCCGAGAAATAAATTTTTAAAGAAAATTAGTTTCTGAAAATAAGAAAGACTTTCAAAATGAACTTTGATGTGAAATCTGTGTTACCGAGCCTGTATTATGGTTTCGAAGCCCGGAACAGGTTCAATATGTGTTATGAGAGTTATCTGTGAAATTTGGTAAGAAACAGACTTGGTTTGACGGGTTTCGGATAAAAATTGGAGAATTTAGAAGTTTATGAAGTTTGAGCAAATTCTATGAATTTTTGAGTTTAATTCATTGTTTTTATGTTATATTAGTTGTTTAATTACTCGAGTAAGTTCGTAGGATGATTTTGAAGTCGTATGTATATTTGGTTTCGGGCCCCGAGGGCTCGGGTGAGTTCCGGGTAGGTGTCGGGGTGCAAAAGAGTTGGAAAAATCTGGTTTTCGATCTGTTTCTGGTGTTCTGTGTTTTGTTCTCCGCAATCGCGGCGTGACTCACGCGATCGCGATATGTTTATGGTTGGGGGTGGGAAATTACCCTACGCGAATGTAGGGCCTTGGACACGATCGCAGTGCCTGGGGGTGGTGCTCTACGCGATCGTGAGGGACCTCACGCGGTCGCATAGCGTTAAAGGGATCTGGGGGAAAGGCAGCGTGTTGCTCTATGAGAACGTGATCGCGATGGTCAGTGTCCAGTACCCTCGTGATCATAGTCCCTTGTTCGCGATCGCGTAAGTTTAAAATCCAGTACTCTCCGCGATCGCAACTCCTTTTCCGCGATCGCATAGAGTAAAAATCGCTCAGTGAATTTGAAGTCTTAAAAACAGAATGTTATTTCGGGATTTCCACTTCTTCATCAATTCCTTCTTCTCCAAAACCCCATTGACGACCCCCAAGCTAGATTCCCTCCATAACCACTTAGGTAAGTGATCTTAGCACCAATTTCTTCCACTTTCTTTCCCTAATCACTAGAATCTAGGCCTAAAATCCTAAAATCAAAGTAGAAATTAGGGGTTTTGGGTAGAGTTAGGGTTTATGAAAATTTGGGTAATTCAACCTCAATTTGGGGTTAGATTTCAAAACAAATCATATATTTGAACTCGTGGGGGTATGGGTGATCGGGTTTTGGTCCGAGCCTCCTGTTTGGACCAAGCGGGCCTGGGGTCAAATTTTGATATTTTTGGAAGAATGCTAGGAAATGGATAGTTAGGCTATGGGATCGATTTATTGAGTCACTATTGATATACTTAAGTTAATTATGTCTAGATATTGTTGTTCCAGAGTTGAATTCAAAAGGAAAGGCGGTGTTAGAGGCTTGATTTCTATTTTTGTTTTGCCTAACTTTGGTAAGGGAATAGGTATTGTATGCTATGTGTTAAGTGTTTATCATGTTCAATGCATAGGTGAGGTGACGAGTACCTATGCATTGTGTGTCAAGCATGCCCGTGAGTCTATTTTCGATAGAAATCTTATTATTACTTCCATGTTCGTTATAATATACAATTGTCTCTACTTGGAAGTTGATTATTGTTAAAAACTCAGGTTGATGAACTCATGATGTATTGGTTCGATTGAGAACCCAATTGTAAAAGATATATTTGAAATGATTTGTTATAGCTGAGACCCTTGCAGGGCAATCGTTATGATATTGACTGATACTTTCCCCTTGTCGGGTGATTTTGAATTGTATTTCCACTATGCTGCATTCCTTACCATTGATATCGTCATTGTTTTGGTGAGGAAGAGTGTAAAGCACGAAGGGTGGTGCCATGCCATGATTTACATTGATTACATCATAATTTTCATAGTGAGGAAGAGAGTAAAAGCACGAAGAGTCATGCCGTGCCGATTGATTATCATTTATGCGCGAGGGGACATTCTGTGCCGTGTTGATGATATATATATGCACGAGGGGAATTTCGTGTCGTGATTGTGATGTTTTATGCACGAGGGGACATTCCGTGCCATGTTTATGTTGTTTATGCATGAGGGGACGTTCCATGACATATTTTATATTGTTATGCACGAGGGGACATTCCGTGCCATGTTTATGTTGTTTATGCGTGAGGGGAAATTCCGTGCCATGTTTATGTTGTTTATGCATGAGGGGACATTCCATGACATATTTTATATTGTTATGCACGAGGGGACACGCCGTGCTGTTTCTTTTCACTGTTTAATTTATGTTGTCAATCCCCGTTATTATTTTCGGATATTTTAGACTGTTTTTTTCGTTTCCGTCATTCCAGTATTTGCTACCTCTTACCCCCAGCATGGTCTTCCCCGTAATTGTATACTTGTTTAGTTTCTACTATACTATCGAACTACATAGGTACAATTTGTTGCCGTGTCCTAGCCTCGTCACTACTTTGCCAAGGTTAGGCTCGGCACTTACTCAGTACATTGGGGTCGGTTGTACTGATGCTACTCTTGCACTTCTTTATGTTGTGCAGATTACTCAGCCGGACCCAGTGTACATCGCTAGTGGGAGTGTCGTTCAGTCCATCCCAGACGACACCGAGGTAGTTCTGCATGGCGTTCGTGGATCTCGGCGTCCCTGTCTATCTTTCATCATGTCTTTCATGTGTTTTCCAGACAGATACATCATTTTATTTTCAAACTGTTATTTTTAGTCAAATCTTAGTCTAGTTCGTGAGGTTGTGACTCCACTTCTGGGTTGTACTTAAAGGGGATTTTTTCATTGTTAGCTATTGTTATTTAGAATTATGTTAATGCTTCCGCACTTTATTTCAGTTATATAGTCATTTTTTGTTATTTTCACTTGCTAATAAATCAATACAGTTGAGACGTTGGCTTGCCTAGCGGGTGCAACGTTAGGCGCCATCATGGCCTGAAGGTGGAATTTTGGGTTGTGACAACATGACTTGATATAGCTTGTGCTATAAGTAAGTTTAGTCGATACACAAGTAATCCCAACCAAGTTCATTGGATAACAATGAAACGAGTTTTGGATATTTGAAAAATACTCAAGACTATGCATTGCATTACAATAATTATCCCGCAGTTATTGAGGGATATAGTGATGCAAATTAGATCACCGGATCAACGGAATCAAAATCCACAAGTGGGATAATTATATGCATCGCCCTCTCTACAATGGAGTCTGAGTTTATAGCTTTAGACAAGGCCAGTGAAGAAGCTGAATGGCTCCGGAATTTCTTAGAAGACATTCCATTTTGGCCCAAACTTTTGGCACATGTACGCATACATTGCGACAGTCAAGCAGCAATAGGAAGGGCTGGGAGCATTATGTATAGCGGGAAATCTCATCACATTCGACGAAGGAATAATATCGTTAGACAACTACTCTCTAGTGGAATTATCACCATTGACTATGTAAAGTCAAAATATAATGTATCAGATCCTCTTACAAAAGGCCTACCTAGAGAGGCGGTTGTGAAGTCATCAAAGGGAATGAGACTATGGTCGAGGACAAGTCACTGTGGCAGTAACTCTACCTAGAAGACTGGAGATCCAAGATCTAGGTTCAAGGAGATCAAACAAAGTCATTAGTGGAGGTTCAACATTGTCAAATAAAATTTTGGTTCATTCTCATGATGAAGACAATGTTCAGTACCAAGAATAAAATATTAATGCTTTTTAATGATTTCTAAGTTTGATACGGGGTATATCAAATAGTGTATCTACAAAGGGAACTCTTGTTTCGATATTCAGCGCCAAAACGCTCCCGGGTCATCCAAAACCCATTCCGAACATACGTCCAAGTCCGAAATCCTCATACGAAGCTACCAGAACCGTCGAAACTCGATTCCGAGGTCGTTTACTCAAAATGTTGACCGAAGTCAAACTTAACCTTAAAGGTCAACCTTAAGGAACCAAGTGTTCCTATACCACTCTAAACGCTTCTGAATCCCGAACCACCCGTCCCCGCAAGTGATAAATCATAACAAGCCGCTATGGGAAGTTTCATTTAGGGGAACGGGGTCCAATAACGCAAAACAAAATATCGGGTCATTACATTCTCCACCTCTTAAACAAATTTTCGTCCTCGAACGGGTCTAGAATCATACCTGAAGTGTTGAATAAGTGCGGATATCTGCTCCGCATGCCCTCCTCGGACTCCCAGGTTGCTTCCTCGACTTGTTGGCCCCTCCACTGGACCTTTACCGCAGAAACTCTCATGGACCTCAACTGGCGATCCTGTCCATCAATAATAGCAACTGGCTCCTCCTCGTNCTCCTCGGACTCCCAGGGAGTTTCCTCGACTTGTTGGCCCCTCCACTGGACCTTTACCGCAGAAACTCTCATGGACCTCAACTGGCGATCCTGTCCATCAATAATAGCAACTGGCTCCTCCTCGTAGCCCAACCTCTCATCCAACTGAATAGTGTTGAAATCAACCACGTGAGAGAAGTCGGCGTGGTACCGCCGGAGCATGGATACATGAAAGACCGAATGAACTCCTGATAAGCTGGGAGGTAAAGCTAGCTCATAAGAAACCTCCCCAACACGCCTCAACACCTCGAAGGGACCTATAAACATCGGGCTCAGCTTTCCCTTCTTCCCGAACCTCATAATACCCTTCATCGGCGAGACCTTCAACAGAACCTTGTCTCCCTCCATAAGTGATACATCACGCGCCCTCTGATCCGCGTAATTCTTTTGTCTAGACTGTGCCGTGTGGAGCCTATCCGGAATCAACTCCACCTTCTCCAATGCATCCTTCACCAAGTCGGTGCCATATAACTTAGCCTCACCAGGCTCGAGCCACCCGATAGAAGAACGACATTGCCGACCATACAAAACCTCAAATGGAGCCATGTCGATGTTGGACTGGTAACTATTATTGTAAGAAAACTCGACCAAAGGCAAGAACTGGTCCCACTGACCTCCGAAGTCAATCACACATGCCCTGAGCATGTCCGCCAATATCTGCACTGTACGCTCTGACTGACCATCATTCTGAGGGTGAAATGCTGTGCTGAGATCTACCTGGGTACCCATCTCACTATGCAATGCTCTCCAGAAGTGTGAGGTGAATTGAGGACCTCGATTTGATATAATGGACATCGGCACACCGTGCAACCGGACTATCTCCCGAATGTAGATCTGGGCCAACCTCTCCGAATTATATGTAGTAGCCACGGGAATGAAATGCGCCGATTTGGTCAATCTATCCACAATGACCCAAACCATGTCAAATTTCCGCAAGGTCCGAGGAAACCCAACCAAGAAGTTCATAGTGATGCGTTCCCACTTCCACTCAGGAATGGGCATCTGCTAAAGTATGCCTCCTGGCCTCTGGTGCTCATACTTAACCTGCTAGCAATTAAGACACCTAGCCACATACTCCACAATTTCCTTCTTCTTCCGTCTCCACCAGTAATGCTGCTTCAAATCACGATACATCTTCGTAGCACCAGGATGAACAGAATACCGAGAAAATATTTGTGGTTATATAGAGAAGCACATCTTCTAGATCTTAAAGAGTTAAGAAGAAGTGGTGCCTCGTGCCGTCGTCGTCGTCGCTCGCTCAGCTCGGCTTCTGCTTCTGCTTCTGCTTCTGATCCGGATTCGGATTCGATCAATTGATATGACTGATTGATAATTTTTTGGACCAAATTTATTTTCTTTTTCCCTTTTCTTTTCTAATATTTTTTTGTGGAAAAAATATGAATTTGGAAGATCGCGGAATCATTTCGTGACCAAACATTCCATTCAACAGCTGAATAGACTCCTTATCAATGAACATGCAACTTTGCACCTGTTGGTTTTCAAAAGCAAAAGCAAAAACGTAAGCATTTTGTGTGATTTGCTCCACCATTTGAGTTCGTCGAAGTTCTGTAATTTGAAGTGTCGCTATCACAAAATAGTTATTCCGTTATTTTCTGGGAAAAATTAATCCGAAACCTTAGACAACCGTAAGGAGATTAAATTCCTTAAGAAAACACAAAAAATTTATGGGCTCGAAATTTTTCTGTTTTGTTTTCTTAAACTAACGTTTGCTGATGGTTTTAAATACAGTGAGATACTGTTTGTTGTTGGTAATTAGTGTTTTGATAAGTATAGTTGTTGGCCACTATGCCTCGTGAAAGTGACATATACCAAAGAAAATTGATGTTTATCTCTTATAGGTATGGCCAAAATTTTGCACTAGCCATTAATACCTAGTTCTATGGTTAATCAATGCCTTATATCTATAATAGGTACCAAAGTTATTGGGATCATCTGGTATTCGATATTTGTTTTGAGACCCGACTAATTCGGATTCGCAAAAAATTTTACTTTGGGGTAAAACGTTTCCAAAAAGAAAAAACTCAATTCCTAGCTAGGATACAAACTGGATAAGACTGGACCTCTAGTTAAAGATAAAAAAGTATTTATCACTCCAATATAATTTTTGATGGTGAAATTAATTAGTCGTATAATCAATATTTCATATAAAGCGAATCAACGTTTCTATCTACTTCCATTGCTTATGGATGTGGTATGTGCGCACACTTTCTATTAAGGGTGTCAATTATTCGGTTCATCCGGTTATTCTATAAGATTAGTATCATACCAATATTTCAGTTATTCTATTATGTATAACTAAAATTAGATTTTTCAAAACCATCCCAATCATGTCGATTTCTTTTCGGTATCGGTACGGTTCGGTTAATTTTCGGTATTTTTCTAAATGTTATGTAAAAGTAGTAGAAGTAGAATGCAATAACATACATACTTTTATAGGACTGAGCAAAACTTTTTATATATTTTTACTATTTAAAGGGTGATGGATTAAGAACATGAAAGATGGTCAGAGTATAGATCAATTAACTATTCTACAATAGCATAAAAGACACTAAGCAAATGCAAATAAAATATAAATCACACGAGTGGAGAGATATTAACCAAGCTGAGACTCAAGAATAAAGTATAGAGAAGATCAAAGATTCAAAAAGATAAATCTAAATTATACGAAATGAAGCATATTCAATATATTGTACTTTGCTACTCATAATCGCTAGAATACCTTGTATTAGGGGTGTATATGGACCGGGTTGGTTCGATTTTTATCAAAATCAAACCAAACCAACTATATTATTTTGGATTATTGGTTCCATTTTGTCGGGTTTTTTGAAATTTTTGTTACTCAAAGATATTATTTCAAAAATATATAAAAATCTAGGATTTTATTAAAAGAAACCTAAAAATTAGTTCAATACGATACTATGATCGATTTAATCGATTTTTAAATATTCATGGACACCCTACTTTCTATAACAATTCAGTCGTTCCTCTTCTTCCCTGTGGGAAAAGTATGTGTAATATTTTTGCGCTTAATCTTGGGAACATCAACTTCTTGTTCGTTCTGTTCTCCCTTTTCTTTTTTCAAGTTTGTATCTCAGCAAATGGAATATAGCTTGTATAGTTATACTGTTCTCTCGAATGAAATAGAAAAACGGTTACTCCATATGGGAATTTATTCAATCATTTTCAGTACTAACAAATTATTAGGATTAGAAGAGAAAAGATATGAAAGCACATACCGAATATTCATCACGTCTCATTAAATCGTTGATGCTTGATAGTAAGGCAGTTAAATAATTCACATATATTTAACTTATGTACCAAAAGTATTTTTTTAATTAAATTTTTTTTGTGCAGAATCAAATACTGTTACATAAAATGAGACAAATAGATTTATATTTAACAAACTTTTCTTAAGTTACATCCATGATCTTAAAATTGATAATTAAGATAAATATTAAAACACTTAAAAGCTTTTCACAAATATTATCTCACACCTTTCAAGTAATTTTGTATAGTACATTGGAATTATACTCCAATCGTACACCGGTAGATATGAATGAATAATCTAGAAAATATGGTAAGCTACCAATCTGCTATAATGATTAAGTTTCGTACATAATGAAACTTCGTTTCTACTGATACTGACTTTCCTCTGAAAAAGAAAAGAAACTAATTGACAATAATGCCGCCATTTATAATTATAGTTTCAGTTGTTGGTTGGGGTACATATAACAAGAGACGTAGGGTTTCAAGGTAGGGGCTGGAAAGTGCCAATCCTATTATTACGAGATATGCTTAACTTCTTGTGTATAATTTTGTCATTAAGGACTCAAACAAGTTGTTTTTTTCAGTATAATTCGATATTGACATATTTCATCGGCACTTGAAAATAACTATCTGTTTTTTTACCATCAAAGATTGTAATGAGATAGTATCCTTAATTAGATATCTTCAAGTTCAAGCACTAAAATTAAAAATTGCAATTGATATGGAGCTAATGTTTTGTTCTAAAGTGAGACTTTTGAGTTGGATACATAACACATGATTGGAAAGAAAAAATGTAAATAAACAAATACGTCAGCAAGATGGGTAAGTTTATCTTGAAAAGTTAGTTTTAGCAATTTAAGTGTAACGAACCAATACGTACAGATTTTTAAATAATATTGGGGCCTGCTCAAAATTAAAGGTGTGAATAAAGCAACTCTTATAAAAAAAATTGAAGGTAATGGATTGCTCAACCCTACAAAAATTACTAGAAGAACAAAAGCTAGCTTGCCCAAAAGAAAAAAAAACCTCCAACTCGCAATGGATTTCCTTGAATATTCCCCTCTTCTATTGATAATTTTTTGTTTCCCTTGTTTTATTACCTGGTACGTCCGACATAGATGGACAAAAACATCCTCAGAACCAACATATTGGCCAGTCATTGGGATGTTACCGGCAGCTATTATGAATCTTTATCGTATCCATGAATATGTGACTGAGGTTCTTATAGAAGTTGGCGGCACTTATGAGATCCAAGGTCCTATGTTCTCCAACTTGGACATGCTCGTTACTTGTGATCCTTCAAATATTCATCATATATTAAGTAAAAACTTCTCAAACTATCCGAAGGGACCCGAGTTTCGTAAAATATTTGATATCATGGGAAATGGGATCTTTAATGTTGATCATGAATTATGGGAGCTTCATAGGAAAACCACCTTGTCCATAATGAGCCATGCAAAGTTTCAAACTTTGTTAGAGAGGAACATGTGGGACACTGTCGGAAAAGGGCTTCGACCAATTCTTGATACATTTGCTAAACAAGGCAAAACATTGGATTTACAAGACGTTTTGCAAAGGTTCACTTTTGATTCAATCACCAAGTTGTTACTTGATCATGATCCGAAAAGCTTGTCCATTGACTTACCTTATTTGGCATATGAAAAGGCATTCGGCGATGCTCTTGATTCTCTTTTACACCGACATATAATGCCAGAAAATTATTGGAAATTGCAAAAATGGCTTCAGATTGGTAAAGAGAAGAAGCTCACTCAAGCATGGGAGGCTTTTGACCAGTTCATATATCCTTGTATTTCACAAAAGCTAGAGGAGTTGATGAAGAAAACCATCAAAGACGAGGACAGTTTTACATTTTTTACTGCCTATATTAAATTGTACAATCTATGGAACAAAGGAGATTTGGGTACTCTACAAAAATTTCTCAGGGACACTTTCTTGAATTTAATGTTTGCTGGGAGAGACACCACAAGTGCAGCTCTCACTTGGTTTTTCTTGCTCTTGGCTGAAAATCCCTTAGTCAAGACAAAGATTAGAGAAGAGATTCAGCAACAACTGCATCTTAAAAAGGATGAAAACCTCAAGTTTTTCAACAAAGAAGAAACACGAAAATTGATCTATCTGCATGCTGCCTTGTGTGAAACTCTTAGGTTCTTTCCATCAGTTTCCTTAGAGCACAAAGTCCCACTTGAACATGACATCCTTCCTAGCGGTCACCGTGTTACTCCAAAAACGAGAATGATTCTACCATTCTATTCAATGGGGAGAATGGAGACTATATGGGGGAAAGACTGCTTAGAATTCAAACCTGAAAGATGGATCTCAGAACGAGGAGGGATTAAGCATGAGCCATCTTTCAAATTTCCAGCGTTTAATGCGGGTCCAAGAACTTGTATAGGAAAAGAAATGGCATTTGTTCAGATGAAAATAGTGGCAGCCACCATCCTACACAATTATGATATCCAATTAGTGGAAGCTCAAACTAGCTCTCCCACTAGTTCTATTGTCATGCAACTGAAACATGGTCTGATGGTTAGGGTTGTCAAGAGGACATAGCACATATATGCATGTACATGTATATCGTATAATACTTATGAAGATGTGTTTTGATTGCTGGAATAATCAACCTCTTCCTACATGGAAGAGATGTTGAATTATATTTTAACTCTTTTAGAAAATCCAAATAAAGTTGTTTTCTTTCTTTACTGATCTTCTTTGAATGTAACGACCCGGCCGGTCGTTTTGAGAATTATAGTCCCTTGTTTTGCTGCTTCCCCCGTATCATTTTTTTCTTATGTGTCTTTCCGGAAGGTGTTGGTTGTGGTTTCGGAGTATTTTAGGACACTTAGTCCTTAAACGGAAGCTTAAGTCTTAGGACTTTGACTGTTGTCGGAGTTGTGTGAAGACGACTCCGGAATAGAGTTTGGTCAGTTCTGTTAGCTTTGTTGAGTGATTTTGGACCTAGGGGTGTGTCCGGATTATGTTTTGGAGGTCTGTAGCTCATTTAGGCTTGAAATGGCGAAAGTCGAATTTTTGGAGATTTTGACCGGTAGTGGACTTTTAGATATTAGGGTCGGATTCCGATTACGGAAGTTGGAGTAGGTCCGTAGGATTGAATATGACTTGTGTGAAAAATTTGGGATCAATCGGACGTGGTTTGATAGGTTTCAGCATCGGTTGTAGAAATTGGAAGTTTCAAGTTCATTAAGTTTGAATCGGAGGGTGATTTGTATTTTTATCGTTATTTGGTGTGATTCAGGGGCTCGACTAAGTTCGTATGGTATTTTAGGACTGGTTGGTATGTTTGGTTGAGGTCTCGGGGGCCTCGGGTGTGTTTCGGATGCTTAACGGAATGAGATTAGGAATTAGGCATGTGGTGTAGATTGCTGGTTTTTGGTGTTTCGCACCTACGGAAGGGAAACCGCAGGTGCGGACTCGCATGCGCAGATGAAGAGGCACAGATGCGGAATTTGGTAGCCCAAACTGGGTTTGCAGGTGCGGAGGTAAGTGTGCAGAAGCAGCCTCGTTTCTGCGATTGGTCAGTGCGAATGTGCGGTTTGGGTCGCACGTGCGACTCCCTTTATCGCAGGATCGGATCTGTAGGTGCGACCCTCCTCTCGCAGATGCGAAATCAGGGGACTTAAGTTAAGTCCGCACCTGCGATGAAATTTCTGCAGGTGCGGTTTGAGGCTTGTAGATGCGAGATTGCTGGGCAGAAAATAGGATTTCGAGGGTTTGATTCCCATTTCGATTTTGGGACTTTGAGAGCTCGGTGTGAGGCGACTTTTCAAGTTTTTTTCGAGAATATTGGGGTAAGTGATTCTAACTCGGATTGGGCTATATTTCATGAATCTATGGCTATTTTCATCTTCTAATTAGGGATTTGAGTTGGAAATTTGGGGGGAAATGGTAGAAACTTCTTAGACTAAAATTTCGAGTTTTGGAAGGCTATTTGAGATCATATTCGAGTAATTCTTTCATGGCTAGACTCGTGAGTGAATGAGTGTTCATATTTTGTGACTTTTCGAGACGTGGACTAGGGAGGCTGTTTGGGACGATTTCCTAATTTCTCGCTTTAGCTTAGATTTCATTGACTAGTTAGTTTTTTATAGCTATAATTATGGAATGTAGTTTATTTTGGCTAGATTTGGGCCATTCGGAGTCGGATGTTCGTGGGAAGAGCTTTCTACCAATTGTATGCGAGGTGAAGACTGCGTACACGGGCTATTTGTTGCAAAACCTGATTTTTACTGCGTAATTTCCTGTTTTCACCTTAATTGAGTATACTAGCATGTGTAGTTACCCTGTTAGCCTAGAATAACATGTATACATGTCTTAATTGTTTAACTGAATTCTTTGCAGTATGCTTAGTGAATTCCTGCTTCTTTTCTTGACTTGTGCTTAGTCTAAATTGTAGATACTCTTGTTGTACATATCATTTGTAATTATCTGAGCTGTGAATTTACTTTTGGGACTATGAGACGGTATCCGGGGAGATCCCTATGCGCATTTACTTTTGAGACTACGAGGCGGTACATCGGGTGTTCTTCCTGCACATTTACTTTTGAGACTACGAGCCGGTACCTCGGGAGTTCTCCCTGCATGTTTACTTTTGGGGCTACGAGATGGTATCTCGAGAGATCCCCTGTTGTTTATTTCCGCGTGTTGTACTGTTATTTCGTTGTGTTTTTCTTTGTTGAACTCTAGTCTCTTATTATACTGCTTTATTCTCCTGCTTTATTTATCATATACCAGTGGGCCTGACATGACCTCGTCACTACTCGACCGAGGTTAGGCTTGACACTTGCTGGGTACCAATTGTGGTGTATGCATGCTACTCTTCTGCACATGTTTTGTATGCAGATTCAGGTGCTCGTCATCAACCGCATTATCAGTGAGTTCGAGACAGCTTTGGAGACTTCAAAGTATATATGCCGCGTCTGCATACCTCAGAGTCCCCTTTTATTTTTTCCGTGTCAAACACTTTCTGTAGTTTCTCTAATTAGACTCTGGTGTATAGAGATACTATTTCCTTTCTGTAGCTTGTGACCCATGATGTTCCGGGTTTTGGAAAAAACTGTGTATGTTAGTGTTTGGGTTCTTGTACATGCCGATTGTTATTGGTTATCCAGTATCTATTGCAGTTAGATGTTAAGTTTTGCTTCCATTATTGGTAGTTTCTATAAATTGTTAGGCTTACCTAGTCGTAGAGACTAGGTGCCATCACGAGGTGGTTCAGAGGAAAAATTTGGGTCGTGACAAGTTGGTATCAGAGCTCTAAGTTTATTTGTGTCGTGAGTCACACGTCAGTTTAATAGAGTCTCGCGGATGGGTACGGAGACGTCCGTACTCATCTTCGAGAGGCTATAGAACTGTTAGGAACAATTATACTTCTTTGATTCCCTGTCGTGCGAAGTTGTTGGCATCAAATTCTAAACTTCTCTATTCTATTCTTTCTCACAGATAGTGAGGACCCATACCGGAGGATCTGACGACCAGACACCCCCGGCCCCTGCTAGAGCCGCTAGAGACCGGGGCCGGGGTAGAGGAAGACCATGCGGTGCAGCCAGAGCACCCGCGCGAGCTGCGACAGAGGAGCCCCAAGCAGCTCCAGCTAGAGGGCAGGCACCAGAGGTGCCTATTACTACACCAGCCCTACAGGAGACTCTAGCCCAGTTCATGAGCATGTTCAGCACCTTAGCTCAGGCCGGGTTGATTCCATTAGCTCCCGCCACATCTCAGGCCGGAGGAGGATCACAGACTCTCGCAGTACTCCTAAGTGGAGGGTCCAGGTTGACCAGGCCCTATAGTTCATCCCTATGCAGCCGATAGCTCTAGTCTAGCACGAGACTAGGATAGCCATTTTTTAGGCGGAGCGGCTCAGACTTGAGAGGTACAAGAAGTACCACCCACCTACCTTCAGCAGATTGGCTACATATAATGCTCAGGGTTTTCTGGAAGAGTGTCATTGTATTCTCCGTACTATGGGCGTAGCGGAGACGAGTGGGGTTTCCTTTACCACCTTCCAGCTTAGAGGAGCAGCCTATAAGTGGTGGCGTGCTTATGAGTTGAGTAGTCCGAACGAGGCAGCCTCACTCACATAGACTCAGTTCTCGGACATGTTTTTGAGAGAGTATGTACCTCAGAGCCTCAGGGACTCATGGCATGTGGAGTTGAGCAGCTGCGCTAGGGTGCCATGACTGTATCAGAGTATGCAGTCCACTTCAGTGATTTGGCCCGACATGCACCAGCCTTGGTTGCCATAGTTCGAGACATGCACCGGCGTTGGTTGCCACAGTTCGAGAGAGGATTTGACGGTTTATTGAGGGACTCCATCCCAGTATCCGGATTAGTATAGCCAGGGAGTTGGAGATGGATATTTTTTATCAGTAGGTTGTGAGTATTTCCAGGAGATTGAAGGGCATGCTTTCCCGGGACCGAGAGGAGAGAGAGGCGAAGAGGTCTCGAGTTTCTGGCACTTACAGTGGTACTCGTTCCCTAGCTGTAGTTTGACATCGTAGGGGTTATGTGAGTCGCCCCGTTCATTCAGATCTTCCAGCCACCAGTGGTGTTCCAACCCCTTCTAGGCCTCAGGAGACTTATTATGCACCGCCAGTATCTAGTGTGCCTCCTGCTCGGGGTGCTTTTAGCAGCCAGTCCAGTAGACCTGGCCCGAGTCAGTCACGGCAGCCACACCCTCCGAGGGGTTGTTTTGAGTGTGGCGACACTCGCCATATGGTGAGGGATTTCCCTAGACTTAGGAGGGATGCACCTCCACAGACTTCTCAGCCACCATCTGCTCCACCAGGTCCTCGGTCTATGATTCCAGCACCAGCTACCGCCCCACCTACTCAGCTAGCTCAAGGCGGAGGTCGGGGAGGTCGAGGTCGCCTAAGAGGGGGAGGCCAGGCCAATTATTATTCTCTTCCGGCTCGTACAGAGGCAGTTGCTTCCAACTCTGTCGTTAAAAGTATTGTTCCAGTATGTCATAGAGATGCGTCGGTATTATTTGACCCGGGCTCTACGTATTCCTATGTGTGCTCTTATTTTTTCCCACATTTGGGCTTATCTCATGATTCTTTGAGCTCCCCTGTTTATGTGTCTACTCCTGTGGGAGATTCTCTTGTTGTGGACCGCGTGTATTGGTCGTGTTTCATTGCTCTTAGTGGTTTTGAGACTAGAGCCGATTTATTATTAATCAACATGGTAGACTTTGATGTTATCTTAGGCATGGACTGGTTGTCATCCCATTATGCTATTCTTGATTGTCACGTTAAGACCATGACGCTGGCTATGCCAGGCTTACCGCGATTAGAGTGGAGGGGTACCTTAGAGTATACTCCTAGCAAAGTTATTTCATTTCTTTAGGCTCAACAAATGGTTGGCATGGTGAACTACCATGAAGCTTCTAGGGGTTTTGGCACGGTGTGACAATGTACTCACACAATTGGCAGAAAATAGTCCTATTTTAGATATTGGCACCAAATAGCCCATAAATGTATATCACAACAATAATATGTATATTACAACTTTATTTTTCTTCCTTTTTATATATAAAAATATATATTAAAATTTTATTTCCTTCTTTATTATCTAAAATATAAAATGATAAATAAAATTATTTAAAATTTATTTTTATCTCTATATCAATGTATATCATAACAAAAATAATTGTATTATTTATATATCACAGTGTATAACACAACAAATAATGTGTATACCAAATATATATTACAAGTTTATTTTATTCTTAATCTATATCAAAATGTATATAAATAATTTTTGTATATCAAAAGGTAAATGAAAGATATTTTTTTTCTTTGTATATTTCAGTGTATAACACATAGTTTCTTGTGGATATACACTAATATATTTGCTAGAGATATTGATATACAAAATGAGAATTATATATACTATTTGTATATCATTGTGTGTAATATATTAATAATGTGTATATCAATAAAATATATTAAAATTTTATTTTTTATAATGCATTTTAGATTGAAAACTCAAGCTCAAGACGACTTCACACGTGTATCCCTTATTGTATCCCGTGTATATCTCTATGTACATCAGTGATATCTCATGTATATCATGTGTAGTTGTGTATATCCATGAAAATTTGTGTTATATATACGATATGCAATGTGATATACACGGGCGTCCATAAAAATATTGTGTTGTATACACGATATACAAATTGATATACACAGATCTCCTTAAAAACCTGTCAGGATATGCACTGATGTACACGATATACACATGTCACTGTTGGATTTCTAGGTCTGATTTCTTACCTGAAACCAGTCTAATTCACTTCTAATCTTGCTCAAAGTTTGTATATAGCCTCGTTTAGGTATTTTCAACCAATTTCAATCACATCCACTCATTCAATCCAACCAAAAAAAAAAAAAAGATAAGAAAATAAAAGTTGAAATATATTTTTTCTCTCTTAGTTCTTGCTTCTGATTTTCTCGGATGCGAGATCAACCTTACATTTTCATCCCACTGATTTTTTTGCATAATTTGCAATAATTTTTTCTAAACTATGAGAGCGAAAGAGAAGAGATAGAAGAAGAAATACAAGGAGATAAAGGGGGAGGGAAGCCAAAATAAGCGAGTAGTGTTTTTTTGAGAGAGAATATATAAGAGAGTAATTTTTTTAGAATTTGGCTATATAATGCCAATTGTTTGGGGCTATCTTTGCCAAACCTAATGTAAGGCTAAAAAATTGCCAATTATTGTTATGTGTTGTTATAAGATGCAAATTTTGAGTCGCCACTTGAAATCGATTAATTATGATTTTCTAAGTCACCAATTTATTTTAAATATCAATTCAAGGAGAGTTGACTCTATTTAAGTCTGCCAAAAAAAAAAGATTGAGTAAAGAATTCTTTAACCTAGAATAAGGAGTGAGACACGAATCCCGTGATTTTAGCACGCCCGCTTTACAATTACTTGGCTTAATTACCTATTTATTAAATGTTTTAAAACCTATGTGCATTTTTACCCTTTACCGCTTTTGATTTTATATTTTAAACTACTATGAAATTTATCTAAAACAAGTTACGATGTCCTACACTTGTCGTTATGTACACATTGCAAACTGCGCCACCTGAAACACACCTGTGATTTTGTAACATATTTATTATTAATTTATTTAAATTTATAGTTTCAAGCCACGCGAATGTACACTTGAGTTTGGGATTACGTGTCATAATTATGCCACGGAGAACCGTATCATAACTCGACAATTTATATAATAAGTACACCTAAAGAAACTACGAGTGTTCATAACTTATTTGTTTACTAAGTTATTCATTTCCTAAGTTTGAGATTGCGGGTGAAGGTCCTAGATTATGCAATTCATTTGTTGGGAATAGCTATGCATCTTCGCTACTTAAGTTTGATGGTGATTTATTGTGTTTCAAAGTTCTATTTGAATGAGTCTTGAGTACACGTGAGTTCACTTGTTTATGGGGACGAATAGATTTAATTATGTGTGAAAAGGGAGGAATTATGATCAAACTTATTCAAACTGATCCTAATAATTCAAGCATCAGAAGCAAAAGGCGAAGACAGCTGAGAGTCAAATTGGGTGATTAAGAAATCCATGAATACAACAGTTTGACCTTAATTACAGTGTGAACCGATGCCTTTGGACGAGGATAACTTTGGTAATACATCTTTCAAAGTAAGTGCTCAAGGCAGAGTCTCCTGCTGATAACGTGTTATAAAATAACGACTGTAAAGTAAATAAACCGAAGACAAGTATAGAAAGAGATTGATATATTATTCAACTTAAAACTGATGTACATAATGAACTGAAAACTCTTCTATTTATAGAAGAAAGGAAGCAGCTGCGAGGCTTTTCAGGAAGCAGCTGCGAGACTTTTCTTTAGCTTCTTGTAAGTTGTCTGCATGAGCTGCTTGCAACCTGCCTGTTTAATAAGAAGTTGTTGCAAATCATTTCATTGAGTTGCTTGCAACCTGCCTGCATCAGCAACTTGCAAAAAAAAAGCTGTTGTGTAAGCTGCTTGTAAGTTGCTTGTAAGTTGCTACTATACCAGACACAGATAATCTTCTACCGGGAGTAATATTTATCCATAACGGAGTACCGAAATGATAAGCTTCTTCAGGAAGCTTATTTCCAATAGAGTACCAAATAGATAAACATATTTACGGTGGAGTCCCATATGAATAAGCTTCTCCAGGAAACTTATGAACATCCCTAATATAATATATATTTATAACAATTTTGAATTAAAGGGACCATTTGACTGCCATAATAGACACAATCCTAATGTGAACCCATTTGATTTCTCGTGTCTCCACTACAACCCAAATTGAACGAATAGAAAGTTGCTCCAACTAATTTGAAAATAGATGTTTACTTGTGAAATTCCTTGTGTTATTTGTCACACAGCTAATTCTGGATGTTGATGTGTGAATTCATCTTCATTCTTTTTTCTTTCCTCTTTTTATTTTTTAATTAAAAAATAGTTCTAATTTTCATCTTATATATCTATTTATTTCTAGCCTATATATATATATATATATACCCACAATAACTTATGTGTGATACACTGAGATTTACAAAGGAAAAAAAAATATTTTTTGATATGCAAAGAAGGAAAACAAATATTTGATATACACAAAGAAAGAAAATAAACTTACGATATATATTTTGGTATACACATCATCTGATGCGTTACACTTGGATATACAAAAAATATAATTATTTTTATTTTGATATATATTGATATAGAGATAATAATAAATTTTAAATAATTATTTTTATAATTTTTTATTTTAGATATACAGCGAAGGAAAATAAATTTTAATATATATTTTGATATAGACAGAGAAGGAAATAAAGTTGAAATATATATTTTGATATATACATTATTATTGTGATATACATTTATTGGCTACCTAACGTCAATATATATAAATAGAATTTTTTTTCTGCTAATTATGTGGATACATTATCATACTATGCCAAAATCCCATAAAATTAACTTTGGTGTTACTTAAATTGGAAAATTCATTTCTTTCGACCGACGGTTTCTAGTTCTGATTTTCCTAGAGTTTTGCAAACATTTATCGACTTAGCAAGAGTCGATGATTACTCTCCATTCCAATGTTTCCAGTAATAGTCCTTTACAATTAAATTATTCGGATGTTTGGTGACCTTCCGCCATTTTTTTTTAATGGACTTAGCAAGAGTCGATGATTACTCTCCATTCCAAATTTATTGGATATATTTTATGTCATATAAATCGCAAGTTTTGGGTGAAATTTAAAATAGTCAAATTTATAAATAGTAATTGATAAATAGTCATAATTAATCGAAATTTAGTCACTTTTTATATAAAGATAAATCTGAACAAAAATATTGTTCTAGATACGAAAAATATTTCAGCATAATATACTGGACATTATGCTGGAACTCCAGTATATTATGCTGAAATTTTAGTATAATATACTAGAGTTCCAGCATAATATATTGGTCCAGCATAGTATTCTAGAAGTTCATACATAGGTGCTCCATCTCCGTATTATGCTGAAATTTTTTGTTTGTTGGAGTTCCAGCATAATATGCTGAAAATTCATACACATATGCACCAATCTCCAGTATATTATGCTGGAACTTTTCGAGTTGCAACAAAATAGTGCCTATTTTTCAATGACTTTGCAAATGTTGACTATTTTTAGATTACCAGTCTGAAAACTGACTAGGCCGTGCTATTTTCACCAAGTTTTTCAACTTTTCATTCAATTCACAACTTTAATTGAGACCCAATTTAAAACTAAAATAAAATCAGTCCAAACTGACTGCGGAGGTGAGTACCGAAATGTATCAGCCTTCTTAAAACATCAAGGTATTTATCATCATATCTCTTTTACTTATACATCTCAACAAAATAGTGGATCAGGACACGATAATCGAATTATAATAGGGAACTATCAATTATGTACATTTATAACTAGCTTATTATAAATATTGGTCAATTCACAAAATATTACTAATATTAGCCAATCAGCTATTTGTAGCGAATAAAAGGTTAATTTTTTGCTTTATTTTGAGCGAGTGCTATTAGAATAGATTGGGTACATCTAAAAGAGTTTGAGTCTTAGCTTTGTGATAATTTGGTAGAGTTTTGATGTGGTTTGAATTGAAAATCTGAAGTAAAAGATGAAACATGAAAAGGAAGAAGATAATATATGTATCACATCGTGTAAGTGTGTATCACATATATATCATATTTGTATCAATTGTATATCACATTCCATGTATAATGTGTGTGTGATACATGTGCGATATATGTGTTGCAGAAGAATTTTTTACACATGATTTTAACTACAAATTTTGATACGAAATAAGTCCAAATCACCTGCATTTTTATGTCGAATCATCTTCATATATATATTTTTAATGAATTTCAACCATACCCATTAAAAAGGTCTTTTTTTGCTTATATATATATATATATATATATTTCATCACCTTGTTTGCTATCTCATCTATGAAATTTTCTTTCCATCTTGCATCTGATGTTGCTGATCACGCTCAAAAATATGGAAGGAGATCTTTGCGTGTGATTTTTGGAAGAAAGGACCTTACTTATTTGGGGTTTCAGTTTTTATATGTGCTTGGCTAATTTTGATAAGTTTATGATTTATGGCTAGAGGTTGGTAAGTTGAAACTTATTTGAGATATTTATATAAGATTTCCAATTATCATCGAAAAAGATTGATTCTTCTTCCCATGTTTCTCTTCCTTACCAATTTTAGGAGCATACTCTTAAGAGGAATTTTCAGAAATCGTGGCTATTAATGTGCTATAGTTAAAATAATCATATTTACTGGCCGTAGCTATAATATAATTGCTACTGTGTTGTATTTCATGTATTCACGCGAATGTATCTATAAATATAGTGAGATAATCCACTTACAAAATAGGGACTACAACTGTTTAATTTTGTATTTCATGTATTCGCGCGACTGTATTTGTAACGACACGACCGATCGTTTTACGTTCTAGAACCCCGTTTCCCTAAATAAGACTCCCCATATATGCTTTTACTGTTTTATGACTTGCAGGGATGGTTAGATTGACTTGGAAGGGTTCGCGTTGAAATCGGAACAATTGGTTCCTTAAGTTGGCCTTAAAAGGCTAAGTTTGACTTCGGTCAACATTTTGAGTAATCGACCTCTGAATCGGGATTTGACGGCTCCAATAGGTTTTTATGACAATTTCGGACTTGGGAGTAAGCTCGATCCGGATTTTGGATGACCGGGGAGCGTTTCGGCACCTAATATCAAAAGTTGGTTCTTGAATTTCCTTAAAAGTTGGTTGGGAACAGGTTTTGATGATATCGAGGTCCAGAAAAAATTCCGAGACCTAGAATAGTTCCATAATGTCATTTAAGACTTGTGCATAGAATTTGGTGTCATTCCGAGTTGATTTGATAGGAATCAGACGAGTGGATGTCTTTTTAGAAATTTTTGAGTTCATGAGTCAATCCACGCGTTTTGCATCCGATTCATAATTTTGATGTTATTTTCGTGATTTATTCACTCGATCGGGTTTGTATGAAGACATTAGACTTGTATAGGTAGTTGGTGTGGAGCCCCGAGTGCTCGGGTGAGTTTCGGACGTGCGGAAGGGATGAGAAACACACCAGATTTCTGGCGTTTCTTGGCACCAGTTGTAGGTCTCACGAATGCAAGAAATAGTTCACAAATACGAACTTTTCATTTGCGAGAAGAGCTTCGCAATTGCGAAGAAGCTCAGCCTGGGATTTTTTTAGCTTTTGCCACATCTGAGTCGCATTTGCGAATTCAGCGGTGATCGGATTTGCGACCCCTCCGGCGCATTTGCGACCTTAGCAGCTGGATCCACGCTTCGCATTTGTGAAAGTTTTTTCGCATTTGCGATTTTCGCATTTGCGAACCTGGTATCGTTAATGCGATATCAGAGGCATGTGCCCAGCTCATTTAATGCGAGACTTAGACCATTTATTTTATTTCACTTCATCTCTTGGACGATTTTTGGAGCTTTTGGAAGGAGGTTTTCACCTAGCACTTTGAGGTAAGTACTTTCTATGCAACATGAGTTAAATACATAGATTATGGGTAGATTAACAAGTAAAAATTAAGGGTTTAGATGAAAACTTAGGTTTTTGACAAAAATGAGATTTGACCATGAAATTGGTTATGGATCTTAGTAAAAATCACATATTTATGTTCCTAAGGTTATGGGTAACAACATACTTCAAATATTTTCGGAATCCGGGCATGTGAGCCTGCGGGTGAATTTTAGAAATCTTGCATTTAGTTTGGATAATCACTTTAATAGTGGGTGTATGAGTTATTGAGCATAAATTGATTAATTTATATAATGTTTGACTAGTTTCGAGTCGCTTGGCACCAAATTTGGAGGTTTGAGCACGTTCTTGAATCGGGAAGTGGGCTTTGAGACGAGGTAAGTCTCTTTTCTAACCTTGTAAGAGGGAATTAACCCCTTAGGTGAACTTGAATTATAATGTGCGTCTATTTGTGGGGGCTACACATATATGATGTGACGAGAGTCCCTGCGTAGCTACTATTCATACTTATGTCCGGGTAGATTTAGGCCTATACCATGATTTGTTAATATCGTTGCTTGATTATGTTTATTATTGTTGGTTTTAAAGTGGAGGATGAGAATTACAATAATTTAAGGTTCCAAGTAGAATTTCCTAATTCAAAATGATATTGAGAATTATGATTAATTGAGAACATCTATGTTCAACCGCTTCACAAACATATTCCGCGAGCGGGGTAAAATTCCACTACCCTCATGGGAGCGGGTCGTTCGTCCCAGCAGGATTTATTGATATATTACATGATTCGGGCCGTTCGACCCTCGACACTGCCAAGCCAATACAACTAAAACGTCACGGCACGACCTTTGGACTGGGATATCAACACACCTGGAATGAGTATCAGAACTGGTCTCCACCCTGGCGTGGTCCTTACTACCCTCTCGAGCAGTCAATACCGCACCTGAACCAATTTTTCCACCAAGCTGACATGATGTGGGGATCCGCAGAAGATGAGATGCTAGCTGGTCTGAGGAATTTATTTCTAGAAGAGGAAGACATGGATTGCAGTGTAATAGTTAAGGAGGAGGAGGAAGAAGGCCTCATCATCCAGACAGTGGAGGAGGGAGCTGTTCTCAGGAACTGGACTGCCACACCATCCAGGGCACGACGAGTCCTGGGGTAGCATGGCTGCTAGTGTCATTTATTTTGAAAACAATTCCTCTTGAGCACTTTTGTTTAAAAACATTTTCTTTCCTTTAAATATTTCGGTTTGGAAAATGTTGTTTGAATTCATTCAAATTTCTTTGTTTGACGTTTTAATATTTACCAATGGCTTGATGTTTTATTATTACTATCTTTCATATCTTTCTCTCTACAACATTACTATTTCTTATCTTGATGAACCAACGACTGTGACATGTAATGAGACAATGCAACATAAGGATAGTGACTCGGAAGAGATAGAAGAAGAATATGTGATACGTGAGGAAATTGTCAGAGAAGTTGAGAATTTTGAGAACAAGCCTAAGTCCAATCTAGACGAAACCGAGATAGTCAACTTGGGAGATTCTGAAACAGTCAAAGAAACTCGCATAAGCATTCACTTGTCACCATCAGAGAAGGAAGAGGACACTCGTTTCCTGAGAGAGTATGAGGACATTTTCGCGTGTTCGTATGACGATATGACCAGGTTGATCACATCCATAGTGGCTCACAAGCTACCTACCAATCCAATGTATCCACTAGTAAAGCAGAAACTCAGGAAGTTCAAACCAGACATGAGTCCAAAAATCAAGGAAGAAGTCACCAAGAAGATCAAAGCTAAGGTCAAGAAAGACGGGAAAGTCAGGCTGTGTGTCGACTATCGGGATTTAAACAGAGTGAGTCCCAAAGATGATTTCCCACTACGAAATATATACATTCTGATCGACAATTGCTCCAAGCATGAACTCCAATACTTTGTAGATTGCTTCACGCGTTATCATAATATCTGGATGGACGAAGAATATGCAGAGAAAATAATTTTCATCACGCCATGAGGAGTGTACTGTTACAAAATGATGTCGTTTGGTCTAAAGAATGCTGGACCCACCTACATGAGGGCCATGACAACCATTTTCCATGACATGATACACAAGGAGATAGAGGTATATGTGGATGACATCATCATCAAATCCAAGAAGGTCGCAGATCACATAGCATATTTGAGAAAGTTCTTTGACCGACTGCGGAGGTACAATTTGAAACTAAACCCCGCAAAATGCGCCTTTGGGGTTCCTGCCGGAAAATTGTTAGGGTTCATTGTCAGGCGCCGAGGAATTGAGTTTGACCCGTCAAAGGTCAAGACTATCCAGGATCTACCACCGCAAAAGAGAAAGAAGGGCATGATGAGTTTTTTGGGATGTCTCAACTATATCAGCCGCTTCATAGCACAATCAACTGTAATATGTGATCCGATTTTCAAAATTCTGAAGAAGGATGCCGTCACCAATTGGACTGAAGACTGTCAGAAGGCTTTTGACAAAATCAAGGAATACTTGTCCACACCACCAGTCCTAGTCCCGCCAGAACCTTGTAGACCACTACTACTCTACCTTTCCGTTCTAGATGGGACTTTCGGTTGTGTCTTGGGACAAAATGACGAGATAGGGAGAAAAGAGCAGGCCATATATTATCTGAGTAAGAAGTTCACACCTTACGAAGCACGGTACTCTCTACTGGAACGCACTTGTTGTGCTCTGATATGGATAGCCCAGAAACTGAGGCACAACTTCGGTGCTTATACCACATATCTCATATCAAGGATGGATCCTTTGAAGTATATATTTCAAAAGCATATGCCTAATGGAATGTTGGTCAAATGGAAAATATTGTTGAGTGCATTTGACATCATCTATGTAACTCAGAAAGAAGTTAAGGGATAGGCATTAGCAGATCATCTTACAGAAAATCCTGTAGGAGGATAATATGAACCACTGAAAACATATTTTCCTGATGAAGAAGTGTCGTTCATAGGAGAAGATATTGCTGAAGCCTACGACGGGTGGAGAATGCTTTTTGAAGGAGCTGTGAATTTCAAAGGAGTCAGTATCGGAGCCGTTTTGGTGTCAGAAATCAGTCAACATTACCCGGTGTCCGCAAAACTGAGGTTTCTATACACCAAAAATATGGCGGAGTATGAAGCCTGCATATTAAGGCTCAATCTGACTGTCGATATGAACATCCAGGAATTATTGGTGATTGGCTATGAAGAACACCAAGATACTACTATATCTGCATCACGTACAAGAGATGATGAAGAGGTTCACGAAGATAGAGTTCCGACATGTCCCCAAAATCCAGAATGAATTCACAGATGCACTGGCCACTTTGTCCTCCATGATACAACTCCTGGACGAGAATTTCATCGATCCCATTCCGGTAAGAATTCATAAACGGCCGACTTACTATGCTTATATTGAAGAAGAAACAGATGGGAATCCATGGCTCCATGATATCAGGGAATATTTGGCAAAAGGAGAATATACCGAGCATGCAAACGACACCCAGAAACACACACTTCGGAGGTTGTCCAACCATTTATTCCAAAGCGGAGGAATTCTATATAGAAGAACTCCAGATCTAGGGCTATTACGGTGTGTTGACGCCAAAGAAGCCTCCAAACTTCTTGAAGATATACACGTCGAAACTTGTGACCCACACATGAATGGTTTCTTCCTAGCCAAGAAGATACTCAGAGCCGGATACTTCTGGATGACTATGGAAACAAACTGCATCCGATATGTCCAAAAATGTCATCAGTGCCAGATACACGCAGATATGATATGGCTACCTCCAAACGAACTTAATGCAATTAGCACATGTTGTCCTTTTGCTACCTGGGGAATGGATGCCATTGGACCAATCGAGCCCGCCACTTCAAATGGGCACATGTTCATTCTAGTGGCCATCGACTATTTCACAAAGTGGGTTGAAGCTGCATCTTACAAAGCTGTAACCAAGAAACTCATCACAAATTTTGTCAGGGATCGTATTGGTTGTCGATTCGGGGTTCCAGAATCCATCATCACTGACAATGCCGCCAATCTCAATAGTGATCTAATGAAAGCCATGTGAAACTTTCAAAATCAAGCACAAGAACTCCACAGCATACCGACCTCAAATGAATGGAGCCGTGGAGGCCGCCAACAAGAACATCAAGAAGATACTAAGGAAGATGGTAGAGAATCACAAGCAAAGGAATGAGAAGTTACCATTTTCCTTATTGGGATATTGTACCACAGTTCGCACGTCAACCGGGGAAACTCCTTACCTATTGGTCTACGGTACTGAAGCCGCCATCCCCGCTGAGGTAGAAATTCCTTCCTTGAGAATTATACAAGAAGTTAAACTCAGTGATGTAGAATGGATAAGGAGCCGCTATGATCAATTAGCTCATAGACGGGAAAAGAATGAATGCACTGTATAATGGTCAACTTTATCAGAATAGAATGTCCAGAGCTTTCAACAAAATGGTCAAACCTAGACAGTTCACACCGGGGCAGCTGGTGCTGAAATGGATCTTTCCACATCAGAATGAAGCCAAAGGAAAATTCTCACCCAACTAGAAAGGATCTTATATGGTTCACATGGTAATAAAAGGAGGAGCACTCATACTCACAGAGATGGATGGAGAAATTTGGCCAAAGCCTATCAATTCAGACGCAATCAAAAGATACTTTGTTTAAACTTTTTGCATATCTTCATATGATGTAATTGAACTACGCTTGACCCGATTCCCGTATAAGAGGGGATTCCTCAAAATTCCGAAGCAAGTTCAGCCAACGGTACCGTATGCGGAATAGCTAGAAATTCATCTAGATAACTGGGGCAGAATTTTGAGGAGGACCCTCAAAGTTCTACGGAAAAAAGGTCGCAGTGTCTCTAATAATGTCGCAGTTACTGGTTCATCTAATCAATTTCTAAAATTGCATATTGTGTTTTGAATAACTATGCATGCATATTTTTCGACAAACTTTATTTTTAGCCGGATGCTACCCATGGTAACTCGAACCGGATTTCAATGCGGAGCGGAGAAAAGCAAGCAGACAAAGCACGAACCAACCTTCCCCCGCAAAACTCACAATTTTTCTTTGAATACAGGAACAAGAGATAGTTACCAGTACGTTCGCACCTTAGAATCACCGTCTTCACAACAACAAAGCTACCGAACTCATCCACAGCTAAGAAATGCTCTGCTATCACTTACTATTTATTCATTGCATGAGACTAAGCATTGTCTCAAATCTTGCATGAGGCTAAGCCCTACCTCCTAAACTCCATAAGGCTAAGCATTTCCTTCCCCTTCATGAGACTAAGCAATGTCTCCATCTTGTATGAGGCTAAACCCTGCCTCCTCAACTGCATAAGACTAAGCATTGCCTTCCCCTGTATGATACTAAGAATTGTCTCCATCTTGCATGAAGCTAAGCCATGCCTCCTCAATTACATAAGGCTAAGCATTGCCTTCCCCTGTATGAGACTAAGCATTGTCTCCATCTTGCATGAGGCTAAGCCCTGCCTCCTCAACTGCATAAGGCTAAGCATTGCCTTCCCCGGGCATGAGACTAAGCATTGTCTCCATATTGCATGAGGCTAAGCCCTGCTTCCTCAACTGCATAAGGCTAAGCATTGCCTTCCCCTGCATGAGACTAAACACTGTCTCCATCTTGCATGAGGCTAAGCTCTGCCTCCTTAATTGCATAAGGATAAGCATTGCCTTCCCATTGCACGAGACTAAGCATTATTTCCATCTTGCATGAGGCTAAACCCTGCCTCCTCAATTGCATAGGGCTAAGAATTTCCTTTCTATTGCACGAGACTAAGCATTGTCTCTCCTTGAATAGCCACAAATGTTTCTCTACTCCAAACCTTGCATTATTCTCTTCTCTCAGGGACTAAGCTCTGCTCTCAACTCTACACAAGACTAAGCTCTGCTCTCAACTCTACACAAGACTAAGCTCTGTCTTGTTTTATCTCAAGCATCATGTCTCCGCATCTTATGGGTTGATATATAGCCAATTTGTCCAAAGGCGTCATAGCCCGAAGGCATCATCCTCATAGCCGGAAGACACCATGCCATGGCCTGAGGAAATCTTAATCTTGCACATCATTATTCAAAGGCGTCATGGTTCAGAGGCACCATCTTCATAGCCCGAGAACATCAGTTCATGGCCTGCGAATCCTTTACCGCACAATTCATGGCCCATGACATCATGGTCTAAGGACGTCAACCTCACCGTCCAAAGACGATCTCCATGGTCCAAAGGGAATTTGCATCATGTTTAAATTTATGCGATAACTATATGCATGTATCATATCTTGAGTTTGCAAGTAATCCGGGAGGTAACCGTTCTCATAACAGGAGCAATCTTCGCTCCGGTTTCAATTCAACGTTCATATACTTCAATTATTTCAAACGCAACCGATCACCATTCGTTACCCATTCTCATATGGTACCTGCTCAAATATCCGTAACCATTCTCAATCTGTCCTATCCAGAATATTCAGTTTGTTTTTACAACAATTCCATCGATTTATTCTACCGCCGAATCCAGAACTACACATGACCTGATTCCTGTAAATCCGGGGATATGTAGGCAGCTCAGAGACCATAGTGCGGCCTATATTTTTCAAATCCCCCTATCCGGTCAAAATCGGTCATCATTTCTTTACCCGACAACTCTTTCATCCTTCCCGGGTAAAGAGGG
>ML332336.1:0-42437 GCA_005239505.1 Nicotiana paniculata | reverse complement strand
ATTTAGCACATTAGGCCCGAACATGTAAATAAAATCAGGTAATAAATAAAGCCAACATATAACCATTATTTTAAGCTCGAATATTTGAACCCTCAACCAGAGATTCTGGGTTCTTATCCCCAACAGAGTCGCCAGAGCTGTCACACCTCCTTTTTCCCGAAACGGGGATTAGGGAGTTTTTTCAATTAAAGTGACATTAATCGAAACGGGATTATTTATTCAAATTCAGAGTCGCCACTTGGAATAATATATGGTGTCCCAAGTCAACGGTTTAAGATCCCGAATCGAGGAAGTTTGACTCTGTATTACAGTCCGCCACAGAAATCCAGGTAAGGAGTTCTGTTAACCCAGGAGAAGGTGTTACGCATTCTCGGGTTCCGTGGTTTAAGCACGGCCGCTCAACCATTAATAATTGGCTAAATTATCTGTTTTAATACTTGTTTTAAACCCTTTTGTGCATTATCTCTTTTATACTGCTTTTAATTATTTTAAACAATTATGGAGTTTATTTAAACAAGTCGCGGTGTCGCGCACTTGTTGTGTCGTACACATCGCAAATCATGTCACGAGAACCGTACCCATGATTCTACAACATATTTATTTTTATTATTTGAAATTAGGGGTCGAGTCACGCCAGCGTTCACTCGAATTTTAGAGTTATGTATCTATGACTATGCCACAGAAACCGTACCCATAGTCACGATAGTTTATTATTTTATCAATTGCTCCTAAAACAAACTACAATGTTCATACGTTGATTTCCTATTTGAGATTACTTGAAAAGGGTCCGTGATTTATGGAAATTGTTTGAACAAGTCGTAATATCACGCACTTGTTTTTTTTTTACACATTGCAAATTGCGTCACGGGAGCCGTACCCACGATGTAAAACATGTTTATTTTAATTTGAAGTTATGGTCAGGTGGCATGACATGCACACCCGAGTGGAGAAATTACATATCACGACTATGCCACTGGAACCGTACCCACGGCCGTGATGATTTAATTACGCGCCTAAAGCAAACTACGAAGGTACATAAATTATTGTCCTAAACTAGTTTGAGATTGTTGTGAGGCCATGAATTATGGAAGTCAACTATGAATGAAGTGTAAAATTTAATTAAATAGACTTAGCACCAATCTTGTTCAGACAACATACAATAAAATATAAATCACTTGAATCGGAAACAACCAACACAAAGAAACAAAGGAAAATAACAGTAAATGTGCAAAAACAAAAAAAAGGTGGATTAAAATACGACGAGAGTCGATGAACTGACCAAACCGTTTCCCATTCACATTTTCACTCACGCTCCCAATAAGCCAGAAGATGTGTTAACTAAATTCCCACAGCCCACCCTCTTTCTTTCCTTTTAATTAATTCCCAAGTGCCTAATTCCATCTATCTAGGCTCACATGGGAAGGTCACTCACACATAAATACCTCTTTTGAAAAATATCTCACACCTACACTTGACTATAAGCAAATTCAACTGACAACCGATGTACATATTTTATAGCATGTAAAATGAAAATTCCAACAGATAAACCAAACTCAACCTCGGAGTACTAAGGTCATTTAATTACCTAACGACACATTATACTAAGTTATATCATCAAATACTTTACTAAGATTATGTTATTGTAACAGAAAACTCTAGTAGGATAGTGATATTTAAATCATGAAGTACTTAATCACAACCTGCAAACTTCTTAAAATATAAAACCTCGTTATTTCACTTTAACTCCACAAAACCTTATTTACTAAAAAAACTATTAGTCATGGATTAAACCAAAACAGAATTCCAAGCACCAACTCAACAATAGAAGTTCCTAAAATACCAAAGATGCAACTAAAAGGATGATTGTGAGCCTCACTTCATGATCATTTTACCTATTTATTGTGAAGAAAACACTATCCTAATATTAAAATAAAGAGCTATAATAATAGTTACGAACCATCTTGTTCGATTTTCACAATAATCTCCAAAGATAATTTTCCATACATTCTATGTTTAGGAGAAAATTCAAAAAAGAAACAAACACCAAAACCAAAACATGAACAAAACTACGCTAAGATAGGTTTTAATAAGAACCAATAACATAATGCAAATTTAATCTTCCTAAATGGCTCTTCCCTTGCTTAATTCACTACAAAACAGTGAGCAAATAGAATGAAAAAAGAGATGAACCTGAGAATGCTCTTTTATATATGAATAAGTGGGTATTGAGTTTAATAAAAAATCTAAGCAAAAAAAACAGTGGCGAAAATCCAACAGAACCTGCGAACCTTAAGCGGCGAATGGAATCGGACTCACAATCGAACCCTGAACCTCAATTGATCTCCATTTTGAATGTCAGAATCAAGAGAAGAAATTGACTTTTTGTATATATTTTTTTTTTCTGAAAATTCGAGTCCTACTAACTCAAGAACAGAAATATATTTTTTTGTATATTTTCTTTTATAAAATCCTAAATAAGAAAAAATCCAAAAAGAAAAATCTAGAACAGAGCCGAAATTTTCTCTTAAACCCTAGCCTTTCTCTTCACTTTTCTTTTCTTACTAAAAGTCTCTCTGAAAAAAATACCCCCCCTCTCTTCTGAAGAACAACCTATATATATACTCACCTTTCGAAGCTTCTATCCTCGCCCTTCTCAAGAAATCCGAAAAATTCCTTTAAGAAAGAAACTGGACAGATGGAGGGAGAGGATCGATCCAAAATCAATCCACGACCCCCATTTTTCAGAATTCATCCTCAAGAAAAGAAATGAAACGCGTCGAGCACATGAAAGAAAGATTTGTGTCAGAAGTCGTTAGAATCTTGGTGACGTGCAAGAAAGATAAGGATAGAGGAGGGGAAGGGGCCAGGGGGTTCATTTCTGGTGGGTTTGGGTTGGGTTAGGGCGGAAGACGGTTTAGGGAAGGAGGTGATGCGGCTAGGTTAGAGTAAACTAGGGTTAGAGGAGTTAAGGTTATAACTGGGGTTTATGTGTTTGGTGGAATTTATCCTAGCCCTTGGATTAGAGGGGATGGAGGGCCTGAATTTAAAATGTATTTGGGGCGCGTCAGATGGGTAGGTCCGGTGGGTCAGGCATATTTAAGGGGTTGGGCTTGGCAATTTTTGGGGTATTTGGGCCATGAAAAGCTTTGGCCCAGTCCGGTTTTGAAACTAAAATGGCCTATTTTCTTTTCTTTGATTTCTTTTTTCTTTTTAAATCTTCAAAATTAATTAAGAATACTAATTATATCCTAACTTAATCTAATTTATATAATTAAAATTAATTATCTATGTCTAGCACTTAAATAATTAATTAACTTAGAACTAGTGAAATGAAATTACTAATTTAAAAACTAAAAGCTAAAATGTAAAAATGAACAATATTTTTGTGGTTTTTGTTTAATAGTGAAATTAACTCATGTAATTAAATCCTAAATGCAATTAAACCTAAAATATTATGCAATGAATATTTTAGACAACTTTTGGTATTGTCTTAGAGTTTTTAAAAATATTAAACTAACTGCAAACAACAATTAACAAGAGATTCCTGAGATTTCTATAAAAATTAAAATAATTGGAAAATCTATATCTATATATATATATATATTTTGAGAATTTTTAGGAGTATTTTTATTCGGGCAAAAATCACGTGCTCACAATACATATTGGATCGGGCTGCACGCCGCAGCAGATATAGCGCTTGGGCTGAAGGAGCCCCTCCAGGAGTCTGTACACCCTCAATGAGCGCAGTCGACTATTATATGGATCGGGTTACACGCTGCAGCAATATATGTTATATATATGGATCGGGATGCACGCCGCAACAGTAAATATATATATATATATATATATATGTATGTATGTATGTATGTATGTATGTATGTATGTATGTATGTATGTATGTATAAATGTAGTGGAGCGAGCTGCCCGCCGCAGTAGTTGTGTGTGTTCATGGTACTTACTGAGTGAGAGTGTTAAGTGAGAGCATGAGATAGTGATAGTGGAGTCACGAGTGACTGAGAGGCTTGCCCGAGAGGTTTTATTGTGAGTGCTATTGTGCCCGAGGGGCTTATATTTTATGAAAATGTTGTTTTTCACTCTTCTTTACACTGAGACTCTGATAATAAATGTTGGACAAAAGTTTTCAAATGATATTTTTAAATGGAAACCGGAGTTTTATGAAATATTCGGAATTGTAGATTTCTAACTTGATTCATTCATTTCCACTGTTATTCATTATATGGATTTACATGNCTTTTGGTCTTTTGTACCTCATACTTTTGTTGTAGCAAGTCACTGTTGTACATTGTATTTTCAGTCTTAGATGCTCATGATAGTTGACTCCAGGTTTTGGGGAAGTGTGTATTTGTTTTATCTCTTTCTGATGTTTTTAAAATCTGCTAAATTTTGGGGAAATTTATGGAATATATTGATAATTTTAAATGGTTGGCTAGCCTAGTTCCATGATAGGCGCCATCACGGCCAGCTTAGGATTTGGGGTCGTGATAATGGCGCACTGACATGGGCCTCGGGAAGATGAGTTGTTGGTTCCTTCCGTCCAAAACCCGTATACCCCGCTATTTCTTCCATGGTAGGAGTGAGCTCGAAATCTGAGAAAAAGAATACATTATGAACTAGATCCTAGAAGGTTACTAAAGCCTTGATTAAGTCATTTCTCGGCTTCACCTTCATGATGTCAATGAGAGCTCCCAATTGCTCACTTACCCATTCTGTACCCTCCCCGTCTAGGTCATGCCACCACATTCGGAGTTGTAGGGGAGCTTCCTCTACGATATTTAGTTGCGGATTCTGGACAGTACTCATTTTGCACCTGTGGACGGGTAAGGTCAGGATTGCTTTTTAATTTTGAAAGAAAAAACCAAAAAATTCTTTTTACAAAGACCAATTTTAGTTTTTGAAAAGACACCTCTCCCAAAAATGGATATTTGCGCAATATTGACCAACATGGCCATTTTTGCAAAACTGGCCCCTTCTTACCTCTTGAGTAAAGTTTTGGGGCCGAAGCAGGGTACTTTTCTAGGAAAAGTGACAGACACGTCTGTTCTTAACAAAAATAGCCCTTCGATAATGTGAAATGCTCTAAGGCTATTCTGGCATGAGCGGTACAAGACTTAATCGAAGCTGGGCAGGTTTTATTTCGACTAATGGACTTTTTTTTTTTGAAAAGTGGGGTCAGTACCGATGAGGTTTTCCTACGTATCACACATCCAGTGAGAATCAGACCCACGTAGTTCGGTCAATTTTGACACAACTTGAAAAATACGATTCGACTTCCTTTTGCTCATTTTTGAAATCTTTTGTCCTCAGAGTTCGATGTATTTTTTCAAATATCATGGTTTTTCAAAACTGGCGAATTTTTTATCCTCCCGCACTCTTGATTTTTCTGTTATTTTTTTTGTTTAGCCGGTCAACAAACAAGCCGAGACAAATAATATACACATAGCAAGTAAAGATGCATCAGGATGGTCTTTTTGTTTCGGGTACACCTGTCCTAGACGGACCCAACCCCTGTGTTGAGTCCCCTAAGTAAAAAATGCACATGATGCAAATAAGCGTTCCTACTAGGGATCCGGCATGAGATTTTGTTATTCTAGGTTTAAAACTGGGGTTTTGTTCTAGACCTGGTTTATACCCGAGCAGACAACTTGAGTCGAGGTGGGAGCGACGTACCGGTAGCACGGAAGGCTATCCGGCCTAGTGGCTGATCCATCCCCGTTCCTACTTGGTATGACCTCTAACAGAAAGGCGGGCCACGCGAACGTGTGCACCAATGTTTAGAAGACTCAGGAGGGATGCGTACGAAGACAGTTTAAATACAGTTCAGATAAATATCAAAGCGGTAAATAAATGACATTTAGCACATTCGGCACAGAAGGACTGTAATATCAACAATTTAAACAAGACAAGTAAAATCATATTAAAATAGCTCGAATTCTTTGAACCTTGAACCAGAGATTCTGGGTACTCTTATCCCCAGCGCACTCGCCAGAGCTGTCACACCTCCTTTTTCCGGATAAGGGTGGGATAAGGGAGTTTTTCCAATTAAAGTGATATAATCGAATTTGGGATTATTTATTTAATTTTCAGAGTCGCCACCCGGATTTTTTACGGTGTTCCGAGACACCATTTATTTTAATATCCCAAATCAAGGAAATTTTGACTCCGTTTAAAAAGTCTGCGAACCAGAAGACCGGGTAAGGAATTCTATTCATCCGGGAGAAGGTGTTAGGCACTCCCGAATTCCGTGGTTCTAGCACGGTCGCTTAATAATTTATACTTGGCCTAAATTTTTTAATTACTGATTTTAATACCTATGTGCATTTTTACATTTTTACCGCTTTTAATTCTTCAATATTTTTTTTGAAAAAAACTATACTAAGATGGGTTACGCGTACGTATACCCGCTTGAAGTTGATGCGTCAAAAATTGTGTCACGTGTACGTGTACATAATTCATGACGCTTGATTTATTTAAGAAAGTAGTCAAAGTCGCGCGAGCGCGTACTTTGGTTTTATTTAAAAATCGAGATCACGTCACACAAACATGTACGCGATCACGATAATAGTTCAAATCTTAAGTATGTCAATTGAGCGTTCGTGATAATAACTATCTAAGGACGAGTCTAGAGTATTGAATTATAGTGTAGAAGTTGTTTGCGTAAATGGATTTTTAAGAATAACGTGAAGGTCATGGATGTATTTGGACTATGGGGCTTGGCTATTTAGGTCATCCTAGCAACTTATTGTTATATGGACCTAAATTAGGGAAACGGGCCAACTAAGGGTTTTCAAATCTGGCCCAGTCAGACTCTAAATAAACTGGGTCAGTCACGTTTTTCATCACTATTAATCAAAGGGGAAGTAGAGCACGTGCTGTCCAGTTTTAATTCTATTCATGTGAGAATAAACATCACATTAGGAGGATTATGGTATCTAAACTTGAGTTAATGATACTAATAAAATATGATCGGATACTATAAGGTAGGGTTACAAACAGAATTATAAAGGCCATGTGTATAATGTTTAGGGCTTTTGAGATCTGGGTCGTGAATGTGAGGCCCAATAAGACCCCTTGTTTACATATCTCTATGGGGTCTACATAGTGAGACTACCGGCCCAAAATTTGCCCTATTTAATATAGAGCCCAAAACAAAAGAGAGTCTTTGCAATAATCCAACCCAGAAATATGAATATCATTACATATTCTAGCCTTGCATCGTGCTTAAACACAACACACATCAGATTTAGTTTCAGAGCACTATTACCTGAAACAAGCATCAAACCAAAGCAAACAGAAAAATGTTTAAAACCAGTACTGAAAATTTCCAGGCCTCATATTATACAAAACCATATATAGTAAATGAATAAATCTACTCTAATCTTCAAAATTAATGATAATAGCTTCACCATATTCTAAAGTGGTTACTAGAGCTGACTGGTGCAAGTAGCTTATGTGAATACGAAATCTGCATATCACAACTTTCAATATAGACATGAGTTCACAGGAGACTAATCCCTACACTTCATTCATTCTAGCTTTAGTAAATAACATATTGGCAGGAATGTGTCAACCAAAGAAGGAGCACAAACAGGGATAAAGTCATAAGCAATTTTTAGAATCAAACAAGTGAAAACATGAAATCAGGTATAAACTCATCCTGAACAGACCTAGCCAAATATGCATGCTTGTGAAAACAAGGAAAACAGTCAAAATTTGGTCTAAGAGGACAGATGAAAATAGATGTGAACATATGTAACTAAAATCTGAAGTTGAGCACAAAAGATGTAGATATTTAGACCAAGATTAAACAAGAAAGTTTCATTCAATGTAAGGGTATAATTACATGCCTGAGAGTAGATAAAACAGCAGAAAAAGACCAAATAAAGGTCAAGAGCAGAGCAATCTGGAGCTTAAACAAAACAATGAACCAGCAGTAAGAAAACCCAGAAAATGATAGCTTGAATACCAAAGATATTAGTAAAAATCAGCCAGAAAAGTAGTTTTCCCGGAAAGAAAACACAGCCACAAGAAGACCAATTTTAGACTATTTTTTTTCACTCATGATTCAGTATATTTTCCAGCATTTTTCTGTTTTTTCTTTAGAGTAATAGAACAGTATTTTCAGTGTGATAATGTGTGTTTCAGGTCTGTAGGTGTATTTTCCAGAGAATAATGTAGTCTATTTATAGGGAGTTTAGCGGTAGCATCTTTTAGGGAATATACCTTATCTATTAAGCTGAAATAGTACAGGTGCAGTTGTCCATTCTTATCCTTTTGTAACAGCTAGGACAGTTGTACCTCTTTCTAGAAGGTTCTACTATTTACATTCTTTTTTCTTTTTAAGAAATTGCTGTTTTTAACCTAAAATATCTTATTTTGTGCTTTTCAGATTTTGTTTTTGACATTTATCCTAATTCTAGAAGCTTCTTAAGTTGTTACACCCAAGATTCTTCAATTGAAGTTCCTAAACAACCCCTTAATACCTTTCGAATTACTCTTTTAGTATTTTAAGAATTATGTCATTTATTAAGTTAACTAGTTTTATTTAAATGATTAGCACTAATGAAAAAGCTGAATTAACTCAACTGAGTAATTAAGTTTAATTAGTTGTCTTAAATTAGGACTTAGTTATCTATTTCATTATATAAAATTTCTTTTAATGGTTATCACTAAATCAAATTGACCTTTATTTAAATGTGATTACTTATCAATGAGTATATGTAAATGATTAATAGGTTAGTTTTATTCTAAGGATCCAAGATTAAACTATAATTTGTAACGACCCGACCGATCGTTTTTGCGTTATTGGATCCCGTTCCCCTAAATAAAACTCCCCACAGCGGCTTATTGTGATTTATGACTTGCGGGAGGAGGGGGGTGTTCCGGGATTCGGAAGTGTTTAGAGCGATATTGGAACACTTAGTTCCTTAAGGATGGCCTTTTTGGCCAAGTTTGACTTCAGTCAATATTTTTAGTAAACGACTTCGGAATCTAGTTTCGACGGTTCCAGTAGCTTCATATGATGATTTCGGACTTAGGCGTATGTTCGGAATTGGTTTTGGATGACCCGGAGCGTATCGGCGCCCAATATCAAAATAAGAGTTTCCTTAAGTTCATATTGTGGTTTGGGATGTGTTTTATGTTATCGAGGTCCAAATGGAATTATGAGACCGGGAATAGTTCTGTTATGTGATTTTTGACTTGCCTGCAAAATTTGGTGTCATTCCGAGTAGTATAGGTCGGTTCGGCGCATTGTTAGCAAATTCTAGAAACTTAAAGTTCCTAAGTTTGATTCTAGGGGTTTTGAGGTATGATTTTGAGTTTTAGCGTTGTTGTGGGTGTTCCAAAGGATCGAGCGAGTCCGTATTGTAATTTTGGACTTGTTGGTATATTTGGACGGAGGATCAGGTGGGCCCAGGTGCCTCTCGAGCACCAAACGAGGCCAAAAACCAGTTGAAGTAGTTGCTGGTGCACCTGATCTGGTGTGACCGAAGGTGCGGTTGCCCAGTAGAAGGTGCGAGACCCCTCCTGCGGTCCCAGCCTCATAGGTGCGACCTCCAGGTGGGTTGCCCAGTTCTCACAGGTGCAGGCCCTTTCCCGTATGTGCGGACTCCTGCCCGCAGGTGCGAGCTCAGGCCCTTGTCCCATTTTCTGCAGGTGTGAGACCACCGGTGCGGTCGTCGAGTCACAGGTGCGGAAACCCCTGTAGGCAGTAAGGTATTTTAATTCAGAATTATTCCATTTCCACTCCATTTTCTTCCACCATAGTCGATCTTCAGAGCTTGGAAAAGAGTCCCACGACCTAGCTACTAAAAGGTAAGTGAATTCTATCCTAAAGTTAGTTAATGCAAGAATTCCTGGTAGAATTTAACTACCTAATTAGTGGAAAATTAAGGTTTGGGTAGTAACCTAGGGATTATGAAAATTTAGAGAATTACCCGTGAATTGGCTATGAATTCATACAAAAACCATATATTAACGATCCTTAGGTTATGGGTGAGTGTTTCCTTCGAGAATTTTCAGAATCCGAGCATGCAGGCCCGGGGTTGGATTTTGGGATTTCTTCAGGAATGATGAATTTGACTAAATAGTAGGAGAATTCCATGCTTTGAGTATAATTTGATATGTTTACGTAACGTTTGGTTAGTTTCGAGTCCTTGGGTGACGAGTTCGGAGTTTCGGGCGCATTCTTGACCCGGGGAGTAGGTTCGACGCGAGGTGAGTCTCCTTTCTAACCTTGTAAGAGGAAACTGTCCCCCTAGGTGATTTAAATTGATATGTGCTACTGTTTGTGGGGGATACGTACGCATAAAGTGACGAGAGTCCGTACGTAGCGACTGTTATTGTTATGTCCGGGTAGTTAGGCCTACACCATGCTTTGTGTTTCTCCTTGAAATGAACTATAGTCTTAATGATTTAATGTTACATGCGGCTTATTTCCCTGAGATTATGGAATTTGAGAAATTCTAAGGAATTGTTCACTAAAAAGTAATTTATAAAAAATAATGTGTGGATTGTGTGTGCATGTGACCGCTTCGCAATTTACATTCCGCGAGTGGAGTGTTATTTCCCCCACTATCATGGGAGCGGTTCGTATGCCACGGCGAGATTGAAATATATATTATGGTTCAGATCGTTCGACCCTCGGCAGTGCACAAATATGATCATTATGATGGCTCAGGCCGGTTGTCCTTATCCTGTATGCGCATGCTAAATTTTTATTGATTCTTTTATGGATATTGAGTGACCAGATATTTTTAGAAAGAAAAAAAAGAATAATGAAGTAGTAATTGTATATTTACTTCCAGTATTTATTTGAATTACTGTTATTTTTAATGTTTACTGTTTTTGTCATCCTCGTATGTCCGTTACTGATATTATATCTTGTTTAATCATTTTTTTGGACCTTAGTGAGTTTCAAGTCGACCTCTTGTCACTATTTCTTCGAGGTTAGGCGGGATACTCACTGGGTACATATTTGTTTATGCGGTCATGCTACACTTCTGTACTTAATTGTACAGGTTCTGATGCTAGTGCATCTGGTTTTCAGACTGGAGCTCGATTCTGATCATAGTTGGACCTAAATTCACGGTGATATGCTTCTCCTGACGATCCTCGGCAGCACCATGGAGTTTCTTTTGCTTATTTCCCGTCTATTTCTTTCAGACAGCGGGACTGTATATTATATATTTTGTATATTATGTTAGTATGCCCGTAGGACTTGTGACACTAGTTCCTGGCACGCACGTGGTAGTTATTATGGATTTCGGGTCTGTATGTATTGGCTCACGCCTCCTTATGACCGCTTTTGATTAAAATTGACTAATTATCCTTTTTGATTTATGTTTTAAGCTTTAAAAACTTGGTATATGTTGAAATGTTTAATCAAACAAGAAAGAACCCTTAGAAAAATGAGTGTTGGCTTGCCCGACCCCGCTAATGCGCGCCCTCACGACCTGTGTTAGGATTTTTTGTCGTGATAACATGGTATTAGAGATCTAGGTTCACCTAAGTCTCACAAGTCACAGGCAAACCCAGTAGAGTCTTGCGGATCGGTATGGAGACGTTTGCACTTATCTTCAGGAGGCTATAGGGTGTTAGGAAAACCTCAACTTATTTTTATTCTATCGTGCATTTGATGGTTTACTAAATCTCATTCTTCTATTCTCTCTAAGATGGTGAGGACGCGTGCATCCGTTGTTTCAGACCCGGGAGGGACCGCTACCCCCGTTGTCCGAGGCTGTGGCAGAGGCCGGGGGAGGGCACCGGCCCGAGGTAGGGGACGAGGGCGTCCCCGAGCTATTCCAGTTGCACCACCACCATAGGATCCTACTATAGAGGATCAGGGTGAGGTGCCCCCAGCAGATCCTCCTCCAGTGGAATTTATGACGGCGCCAGGCTTCCATGAGACCATGGGCCGTATGATGCGGTTTATGGACACTATGTCACAGGCTGGTTTATTTCCAGCAGATCCTGCCACATCTCAGGCGGGAGGGGGGCCCAGACTCCTACCGCCCCGGCTGCAGGTCAGGTAGCAGCATGCCATCATACCCCGAGTACACTGCCCGTGGGTGGGGTCCAGCCCGTCGCAGCAGCACCTGAGCCCAGACCAGCTGCGGACGGTGATCTGCAAAAGTTATTGGATAGATGGAATCAATTGCACCCTCCAGTCTTCGGGGATGAGCGAGGCGAGGATGCCCAGGATTTTGTTGACAGGTGTAGGTACAGGCTGCACAATATGAGGATATTAGAGTCCCATGGAGTGGACTTCACTACCTTCCAGTTAGAGGGAAGAGCTCGCAGATGGTATCAGTCCTATATTCTCAGCAGGCCAGCAGATTCTCCTCTTATCACTTGGGAGAAGTTCACTCAGATGTTTCTAGACAAGTATATCCCACCCTCTGAGAGGGAAGAGCTACAGTATCAGTTTGAGCAGCTGGAGCAGGGACAGATATCAGTGACGGATTATGAGGCTAGATTCTCAGAGTTGTCTCGCCACACACTTATGATATTACCTACTGATGCCGAGAGAGTGCGGAGATTTGTAGAAGAGCTGCACTCCGGTATTAGGTCCAACATGGCCCAAGAGGTGGAGATGGGGACTTCCTATCATCTGGTGGTCGAGATAGCTCGTTGGATTGAGGGCTATCGTTCGAGAGGCAGAGAGAAGGGTCAACAGGACAAGAGATCCATGTTCTCTGGAGATTTCAGAGGTGCCTTAGTTAGGGGCAGGGATCAGTTCGGTAGAGGTCATCCAAGCAGGCCTCCATATTCAACACCCCTACCATCTCCCCGAGGTGTTCAGCAATGCCTCATTTCAGCGCCATGCCAGAGCGTTCCTACTGCCCTCCATCCATTCAGAGTTCACCCAGTGGTTATTCCAGTTATCGGAGATCCCCCAGTCCCTACTTCAGTGCTATGCCAGAGAGTATACATCGCTCTCCGACCATTCAGGGTTCCTCTTCGGGGAAGAAGGCTATGATACCTGGAGGTTGTTATGAGTGTGGAGATCCAGGTCATATGCAGAGGCATTGTCCCAGGTTTCCAGGAAAAGCAGTGCAGTAGGGTTATTAGCCTATGGGTCCAGCACCAGCCGTCAGGCCACCTAGAGGTGGGGGACAGGTCGGCAAAGGTCGTCCTAGAGGTGGAGGCCCGTCAGGGGGAGGTCAGTTAGCTCCTGTTCATTCTGGCGGGGCTCAGTCTTCTGGTGCTCCAGCTAGATTCTATGTTATTCTGGCCAGATCAGATGCAGTGGCCTCAGACGACGTGATCATAGGTATTATCTCAGTATGTGGTAGAGAGGCTTCAATATTATTTGATACAGGATCCACGTATTCATATGTTTCAGCATTATTTGCTCATTTTCTGGATGCTCCTCGTGAGTCCTTGGGTTCTCCTTATATATGTGTCCACTCCTGTGGGCGATTCTGTGGTGGTAGACCGGATCTATCGGTCTTGTTTGATCACCTTCTATGGGTCTGATACCAGAGCGGACCTTTTATTGCTCGACATGGTTGATCTTGAGGTTATTCTTAGCATGGATTGGCTATCTCCTTATCATGTCGTGCTGGATTGCCATGCCAAGACAGTTGCTTTAGCCATGCCCGATTCGCCTAGGCTGGAGTGGAGAGGTTCCTCAATTAGTGCAGCCAGCCGAGTTGTTTCATTCATGAAGGCTCCGCATATGGTCGAGAAGGGTTGTCTGGCTTATCTTGCTTATGTTCGGGACACCACCGCCAAGTCTCCGACAATTGATTCAGTGCCAGTTGTTCGAGAGTTTGCTGATGTATTTCCTTCAGACCTTCCGGGCATTCCTTCAGATCGTGATATTGATTTTTGCATTGATTTAGCTCCAGGCACCCAGCCTATATCTATTCCTCCGTACCGTATTGCTCCGAAAGAGTTGAAGGAGCAGCTTGAGGAGTTATTGGCTAAGGGGTTCATCAGACCGAGTGTATCGCCATGGGGTGCTCCAGTTCTATTCGTGAATAAGAAGGATGGGTCCATGCGGATATGTATTGATTACCGCCAGTTGAACAAGGTCACCATTAAGAATAAGTACCCTTTGTCGCGCGTCGATGATTTGTTTGACCAGTTGTAGGGTTCTCGGGTGTTTTCTAAGATTGATTTGAGATCGGGATATCATCAGTTGAGGATTCGGGCCTCAGATGTTCCAAAGACTACTTTCGCACGAGGTACAACCACTATGAGTTCCTGGTGATGTCCTTTGGCTTGACTAATGCCCCAGCAGCATTTATGGACTTGATGAACAGGGTGTTCAGGCCATATTTATTTCTTTTTCACTGTCTTCATTGATGACATTTTGATTTACTCACGTAGCCTGGGGGAGCACGAGCAACATTTGAGAGTTGTGCTCCAGACTTTGCGAGAACAGAAGCTATATGTTAAGTTCTCCAAGTGTGAGTTCTGGTTGGCTTCCGTGGCATTCTTGGGGCATGTGGTATCCGGGGAGGGTATCAAGGTTGATCCTCAGAAGATTAAGGCAGTTCAGAGTTGGCCGCGTCCTACTTCCGCTACAGAGATCAGGAGCTTTTTGGGCCTAGCAGGCTATTATTGCCGATTTGTGGAGGGGTTCTCTTTTATTGCAGCTCCATTGACTAGATTGACTCAGAAGAATGCCCCGTTTCGATGGTCCGACGAGTGTGAGGCGAGCTTTCAGAAGCTCAAGGAAGCATTGATCTCAGCACCAACTCTGGTATTGCCTTCAAGTTCGGGGATGTATACAGTGTATTGCGACGCTTTGCACGTTGGTTTGGGATGTGTGTTGATGTAGGTGGGGAGAGTTATTTCTTATGCTTCGCGCCAGCTGAAGGTTCACGAGAATAATTACCCTGTGCACGATTTAGAGTTGGCGGCGATTGTTCATGCTCTTAAGATTTGGAGGCACTACTTGTATGGGGTGTCCTGTGAGGTTTATACAGACCACCGTAGCTTGCAGCATTTGTTTAAGCAGATAGACCTTAATTTGAGGCAGCGTAGATGGATTGAGTTGTTGAAAGATTATGATATCACCATTCTTTATCATCCGGGCAAGGCGAATGTGGTAGCAGATGCCTTGAGCAGGAAAGCAGAGAGTATGGGTAGTTTGACTTACATTGCAGCAGAGGAGAGACATCTAGACTTGGACATTCAGTCCTTGGCTAATCGCCTGGTGAGGTTAGACCTTTCATAGCCTCGCCAAGTTTTAGCACATGTGGTTGCTGAGTCTTCGTTATTGGGAGAGATTAAGGCTCGGCAGTGTGATGATCCGTACTTGGAAGAGCTTCGGGAGACAGTGGTTCAGGGTGGTCCCAAGGAGGTTACTATTGGCGAGGATGGTATTCTGAGACTTCAGAGCCGTTTATGTGTTCCTAATGTCGATGGCTTGAGAGGGAGGATTTTAGAGGAGGCACACAGTTCTCGGTATTCTGTCTATCCTGGTGCTATGAAGATGTATCGTGATTTGAAGCAGCATTACTGGTGGAGGTGGATGAAGAAGGACATTGTGGAGTATATGGATAGGTGTCTTAATTTCCAGCAGGTTAAGTATGAGCACCAGAGGCCAGGAGGCCTACTTTAGTAGATGCCCATTCCAGAGTGGAAGTGGGAACGCATCCCTATGGACTTTGTAGTTGGGTGCCTCGGACTCTGCAAAAGGTTGACGCGGTGTGGGTCATTGTGGATAGATTGATCAAATCGGTGCATTTCATTCTAGTGGCTACTACATATACTTCTGAGAGGTTGGCACAGATCTACGTTTGGGAGATAGTCCGATTGTACGGTGTGCCGGTGTCCATTATATCAGATCGAGGTCCTCAGCTCACCTCGCACTTCTGGAGAGTATTGCATAGTGAGATGGGTACCCAGATAGACCTCAGCACAACATTTCACCTTCAGAATGATGGCCAGTCAGAGCGTACAGTTCAGATATTGGAGGACATGCTCAGGGCATGTGTGATCGACTTCGGAGGTTAGTGGGACCCATTCTTGCCTTTGACCGAGTTTGCTTACAATTATAGTTATCAGTCCAGCATCGAGATGGCTCCATTTGAGGCTTTGTGTGGTCGGCGATGTCGTTCTCCTATCGGATGGTTTGAGCCTGGCGAGGCTAAGTTATATGGCACCGACCTGGTGAGGGATGCTTTGGAGAGGGTGAAGTTGATTCAGGAGAGGCTCCGCACAGCACAGTCCAGACGAAAGAGTTATGCGGATCAGAGGTCACATGATGTATCATTTATGGAGGGAGATAAGGTCCTGTTGAAAGTCTCGTCAATGAAGGGTATTATGTGGTTCGGGAAGAAGCGCAAGTTGAGCCCAAGATTTATAGGTCCCTTCGAGGTGTTGAGGCGATTTGGGGAGGTTGCTTATGAGCTAGATTTACCTCCCAGTTTGTCAGGAGTTCATCCGGTATTTCATGTATCCATGCTCCGGAGGTACCACACTGACTTCTCTCATGTGGTTGATTTCAGCACTATTCAGTTGGATGAGAGGTTGGGCTACGAGGAGGAGCCAATTTATATTATTGATAGACAGGATCGCCAGTTGAGGTCCAAGAGAGTTTCTGCGGTGAAGGTTCAGTGGAGGGGCCAACCAGTCGAGGAAGCGACCTGGGAGTCCGAGGAGGACATACGGAGCAGATATCCGCACTTATTCAGCACTTCATGTATGATTCTAGATCCGTTCGAGGATGAACATTTTTTTAAGAGGTGGAGAATGTAATTACCCGACCGGTCATTTTTGCATTATCGAACCCCGTTCCCCTTAATGAAACTCCCCATAGCGGCTTATTGTAATTTATGGGGGGCGGGTGGTCCGGGATTCGGAAGTGTTTAGAGCGATATTGGAACACTTAGTTCCTTAAGGTTAGCCTTTTTGGCCAAGTTTGACTTCGGTCAATATTTTTTGTAAACGACTTCGGAATCGAGTTTCGACGGTTCCGATAGCTTTGTATGATAATTTCAGACTTGGGAGTATGTTCGGAATGGGTTTTGGATGACCCGGGAGCGTTTTGGCGCCCAATATCGAAATAAGAGTTTCCTTAAGTTCATATTGTGGTTTGGGATGTGTTTTTGTGTTATCGAGGTCCGAACAGAATTTCGAGACTAGAAATAGTTCTCTTATGTGATTTTCGACTTGCCTGCAAAATTTGGTGTCATTCCGAGTAGTATAGGTCGGTTCGGCGCATTGTTAGCGAATTCTAGAAACTTAAAGTTCCTAAGTTTGATTCTAGGGGTTTTGATGTGTGCTTTTTAGTTTTAGAATTGTTGTGGGTGTTCCGAAGGCTCGAGAGAGTCCGTATTATGATTTGGGAGTTGTTGGTATATTTGGACGGGGACTCAGGTGGGTGTTCCAAAAACCAGCTGAAGCAGTTACTGGTGCACCTGATCTGGTGTGACCGCAGGTGCGGTTTCCCAGTCGCCGGTGCGAGACCCTTCCTGTGTACCCAGCCTCGAAGGTGCGACCTCCAGGTGGGTTGCCCAGTTCTCGCAGGTGCGACCCTTTCCCGCAGGTGCGAACTCCTGTCCGCAGGTATGAGGCCAGGCCCTTGTCCCATTTTGAGCAGGTGCGGTCGTCGAGTCGTAGGTCCGGAAACCTCTGTAGGCAGGTCTTTAAATGCAGAATTATCCCATTTTCACTCTTTAAATGCTAGTTAATGCATGGATTCCTAGTAGAATTTAACTACCTAATTAGTGGGAAAAAAAGTTTGGGTAGTAACCTAGGGCTTTCGAAAATTTAGAGAATTACCCGTGAATTGACTATGAATTCGTACAAAAATCATATATTAACGATCCTTAGGTTATGGGTGAGTGTTTCTTTCGAGAATTTTCGGAATCCGAGCATGCGGGCCTGGGGTTGGATTTTGGGATTTCTTCAAGAATGATGAATTTGACTAAATAGTAGGAGAATTCCATGCTTTGAGTATAATTTGATATGTTTACGTAACGTTTGGTTAGTTTCGAGTCCTTGGGTGACGAGTTCGGAGTTTCGGGCGCATTCTTGACCCGGGGAGTAGGTTCGACGCGAGGTGAGTCTCCTTTCTAACCTTGTAAGAGGGAACTGTCCCCCTAGGCGCTTTAAATGGCTATGTGCTAATGTTTGTGGGGGATACGTACACACAAAGTGACGAGAGTCCGTACGTAGCGACTATTATTGTTATGTCCGGGTAGTTAGGCCTACACCATGCTTTGTGTTTCTCCTTAAAATGAACTATATGCTTAATGATTTAATGTTACATGCGGCTTGTTTCCCTGAGATCATGGAACTTGAGAAATTTTAAGGAATTGTTCACTAAAAAGTAATTTATAAAGAATAATGTATGGATTGTGTGTGCATTTGACCGCTTTGCAATTTACATTCCGCGAGCGGAGTGTATTTCCCCCACTCTCATGGGAGCGAGCCGTACGCCACGGCGAGATTGAAAGATATATTATGGTTCGGGACATTCGACCCTCGACAGTGCACATATATGATCATTATGATGACTCATGTCGGTTGTCCTTATCCTATATGTGCATGCTAAATTGTTAATGATTCTTTTATGGATATTGAGTGACCAGATATTTTTAGAAGAAAAAAAAAAGGGAATAATGAAGTAGTAAATTGTATATTTACTTCCAGTATTTATTTGAATTACTGTTATTTTTAAGGTTTACTATTTTTTTCATCCTCGTATGTCTGTTATTGATATTATATCTTGTTTAATCATTTTGTTGGACCTTAGTGAGTGTCAAGTCGACCTCTCGTCACTACTTCTTCGAGATTAGGCGGGACACTCACTAGGTACATATTTGTTTATGTACTCATGCTACGCTTCTGTACTTAATTGTACAGCTTCTGAGGCTGGTGCATCTGGTTATCAGACCGGAGCTCGATTCTAATCATAGTTGGCCCTGACTTCACGGTGAGCTGCTTCTCCTGACGATCCTCGGCAGCACCATGGAGTTTCTTTAGCTTATTTCCCGTCTATTTCTTTCATACAATGGGACTGTATATTATATCTTTTGTATATTCTATTAGTATGCCCATAGGACTTGTGACACTAGTTCCTGGCATGCACGTGATAGTTATTATGGATTTCAGGTCTGTATATATTGGCTCACGCCTCCTTATGACCACTTTTGATTAAAACTGACTAATTATCCTTTTCGATTTCTGTTTTAAGCTTTAAAAACTTGGTATATGTTGAAATGTTTAATCAAAAGAGAAAGAACCCTTAATAAATGAGTGTTGCCTTGCCCGACCCCGCTGTTGGGAGCCCTCACGACCTGAGTTAGGATTTTGGGTCGTGAAATAATTGATGATTTATCTAGAAGCCTTTGAATTCATGACCACTTATTAGTTTAGAATCAAATAACATCCTAACTAAGCAACGATTAATAACTACTATCACTGATAATTAAGGAAAACAAGGGAAGGGGATGGTACATGAACCTAAATTTATTATCCTAAACTAAGACTAAAGAGAAGTTCAGAATTAAACAGATCGGGAAACACTAAGCTAATCAACATTTAACGGCAGACTGGAATCAAACAACTCAGGAAAAACACAGACACCCTAACTATAATTAAGTCATGCAAATTTCAAATCGCAAACCTATAATGAATCTTAAAATAGAATTTATTAATCAACTAGGCAAGAACGATTATGAAACCTTAGTTGATCAATAATTATCAGCAAGCTAGGTTTAAACGGCCATCTTTCAAGAAGTCTGAACAATCGTACAAACATGCATGGGAGTAATTATATTTTAAACTTAAAATAATTAACTTAAAAATAAACAGTGATACACAGGGAGCTTAAAACTAAACCAAAACAAATTTGAAACATAAAATGATCAAAGAAATAAGCAGCGGAGGGTACCAATTGGTTAGAACGGATTTGATCGGATTCGATGACTCGCCGAACTTTGGCCGGAATCCACTAGGGTTTGAAAATGGTCCAAACCCACATGAATCAATAGATTTGGTTGATAGCTAATGACTCATGTGAGTTTGAGTCGTCGATTTTCTCGAAAACGGCAAGTAAGGAAAATTATAGGGTTTTGAGTTTTTAGATCTAAAATTGGAGAATTTTGGGTGGGTTTTCGGAGGAATTGATGTTAGGAGGTGGTTGAGGGGAAGGAGAGGAGTATTTGATGAAATTTTGGGGTAGTTTGGTGCAGCTCCGCCGCCAGTGAGCAATTTTCGGTTGGCGGAGTAAGGCGGTGGACGGTGGGGTTAAAGGGAGTGAGGGAGATGGGGAGGGGCTTGTCTATGGGGGTTAGGGAGANGGGGGAAGGGGGGGGGGGGGTATATTTAGGACATATATACATTTAATTAGGGGTTAGTTCCCATCCGTTAGATCTGGGGAGATCAACGTCTGGGATTAGTTTGGCTTAAAACGGGGTCGTTTGGAGGGACTGAGGCCGGCCGGGTTTAGCTTGTTTGGGCTGGTTTGAGTGTATAGAGAAGGGTTTGGGCCTGGGTAATTTTGGCCCAGGTCCGAATTAATTCCTTTCCTTAATTTAATTAACCAAGTAATTCAAATTAAATTGTAAAAACAAATAGTAACTAATTTTTAACTTAGTTTTATCTAATTACCAATTGATTGATAAGTTAATTAAGAGTAACACCATTTAATTTAATACCCCCTAATCATTTAAAGAATAAATTTCGCAATTTTGAAAAATGATTAAATTAATCAAATAATCATTAGATCTACATTATGTCAAGTAATCAACATTTTGTCATTATTTATTTTAATCAATTATAATATATTAATTAGTTCTAATTCTAGTTTTTATCTAATTGAAAAGAAGAAATTAATTAATGACTGAATTAAAAAAGGTGAAATAATCAATTAACACTTGTAATTATTTGAAAGATAAATTTTGTAATTTCCTAAAAATGATTAAGGTAATGCACCTAATTATGCAATTTTAAATTATTTATATTTTAAAGGACGAATTATGATTATCCAATGAAAAAATAATTCACAAATAACATTGAAATTCAAATTTTTTTTATAAAACTAATTAATTTATTGAATTTTTGTAGGAGTATATAGTAGGTTAAAAATTACATGCTCACAGCCAATCTCTCTGAAGAGTGAGTAGTCAACACTATGACAAAATGAGCTAACTTGGTCAGCCTATCCACGATCAACCAAATAGCATCGAACGTCCTCAAAGTCCGTGGAAGTCTAACTATCCATGATGATCTGCTCCCACTTCCACTCTATGGTCTCTAACCTCTGAAGCAAGCCACCCGGTCTCTGATGCTCATACTTAACCTGTTGACAGTTGAGATACTTGGCCACAAACCCAACTATATCCTTCTTCATCCTCTTCCACCAATATTGTTGTCTCAAATCCTGGTATATCTTTCGCGTCACCCAGATGAATGGAATACCGCGAGTTGTGGGCCTACTCAAGAATCAACTCCCGAAGCCCATCCAAATTGGGCACACATATCTGGCCCTGCATCCTCATCACGCCATCATCACCAATAGACACATCTCTAGCATCACCTCGTCGAACCCTGTCCTGAAGACTAGAAGATGGGGGTCGTCATACTGGCGCTCCCTGACGCGGTCATAAAGAGAAGATTGAGTGACCACACAAGCCAATACTCGGCTCGAATAAGAAATATCCAATCTCACGTACTGACTGTCTAAGGCCTGAACATCCCATGCTAAGGGCCTCTCAGCTGCTGGAAGATATGCCAAACTCACCAAACTATCCGCCCGACGACTCAAGGCAGTGGCCACTACATTGGCCTTCCCCGGTTGGTACAATATGGTGATATCATAGTCCTTAAGTAGCTCCAACCACCTCCGCTGACGCAAATTAAGGTCTTTTTGCTTGAACAGGTGCTGCAAACTCTGGTGATCAGTGTAGATCTCACAAGGAACATCGTATAGATAATGACGCCAGATCATCAGGGTGTGAACAATGGCTGCTAACTCAAGATCATGGAAAGGATAATTCTTCTCATGCACCTTCAGCTTTCTGGACGTGTAGGGAATCACCCTACCGTCCTGCATCAACATCGCTCCAAGGCCAATCCTCGAGGCATCACAATATATAGTGTAATACCCCGAACCTGTAGGAAATACTAATACTGGGGATGTAGTCAAGGTTGTCTTGAGCTTCTGAAAGCTATCCTCACACCCCTTGGTCCACCTGAACGGAGCACCCTTCTGGGTCAGCCTGGTCATAGGTGCTTCAATAGATGAAAAGCACTCTACAAAGCGACGACAATATCCTGCCAAACCAAGGAAACTACGGATATCTATAGCTGATGATGGTCTTAGCCAACTCTGCATTGCTTCCACCTTCTTCGGTATACCTTGATCCCATCACAAGACATTACGTGACCCAAGAATGCCACTAAATCAAGCCAGAATTCACACTTAGAAAATTTTGCATACAATCTCTTCTTCCTCAAGATCTGAAACACTGTCCTCAGGTGCTGCTCATGATCTTCCCGAGACCGAGAATATACCCGAATGTCATCAATAAACACAATGACGAAAAATCAAGATAAGGCCGGAACACACTGTGCATCAAACGCATAAAGGCTATTGGGGCATTGGTCATCCCAAAAGACATGACAAGAAACTCATAATGACCATATTTGGTCCTGAAAGCAGTCTTCGGTATATCCGGCTCCCGAATCTTTAACTGATGATAGCCAGAAAGCACGTCAATCTTAGAAAACACCCTGGCCCCCTATAACTGATCAAACAAATCATCAATGCAAGGAAATGGATACCTGTTCTTTACTGTAACCTTGTTCAACTGATAATAATCAATACACATACGCATGGAACCATCATTTTTCTTCACAAACAAGACAGGAGCACCCCAAGGTGACACACTGGGCCTAATGAAACCCTTATCAAGCAACTCCTGCAACTTCTCCTTCAACTCGGGAGGATCCATACAGTAAGGAGGAATAGATATGGGCTGAGTGCCTGGAAACAAGTCAATGCCAACATCAATATCTCTAGCGGGCAGCATGCCCTGATGATCTGCTGGAAACACATCACAGAAGTCCCTCACTATTGGAACTGACTCAATTGTAGGGGTATCAATACTGACATCTCTCACATAGTCCAAATACGCATCACACCCCTTCTCAAACATTCGCTGAGCCTTAAGAAATGAAATGACCCTGTGTGGAGTATATTCTAAGGTACATCTCCGCTCTAATCGCGGTAAGCCTGGCATATCCAGCGTCACAGTCTTAGAGTGACAATCAAGAATAGCATAATGGGATGACAACTAGTCCATACCCCAAGATAACATCAAAATCTACCATATTGAGAAATAATACATCGACTTTGGTCTCAAAACCACTAAGAGCAATCAAAGACGTTCGATATACGCGGTCCCCAACAAGAAAATCTCCCACATGAGTAGATACATAAGTAGAGGAACTCAAAGAATCCCGAGATATCCCCGAATGTGGAGCAAAATAAGAAGACACATATGAATACGTAGAGCCTGGGTCAAATAATACTGATGCATCTCTATGACAAATAGGGACAATACATGTGATGACAGAATCTGGAGCAACTATCTCTGAATGGGCTAGAAGGGCATAATACTTGGCCTGACCTTTCCCCTCTAGGGCGACCTCGACCTCCCCGACCTCCACCTTGAGCTGCCTGAGTAGGTGGGGCGGCATCTGGGGCTAGAAGAATGGCCAGAGGACGCGGTGGATCATGTGGTGGCCGAGAAGTCTGTGGAGGTGCACCCCTCCTGTATCTGGGGAAATCCCTAACCATATGACGAGTATCTCCACACTTAAAACAATTCCTCGGAGACACGGTGGCTGAGACTGACTCGGACCTGGCCTTTTGGACTGGCCGGTAATAGCACCTCGAGCAGGAGGCATACTGGATACTTGTGGTGCATAATAAGACTCCTGAGGTATAGGAGGATCTAGAACACCGCTGGCTGCTGGAAGAGCTGAATGAACATGGCGACTCACAAAACCCCTACCATGGTGTGCTGCTGGCGCACGAGCTCCTGAATAATGGTCGGTCTCTCGAAACCTCTTGGCCTCAGTCTCCTCTCTGTCTCGGACAAACATGCCCTCCACTCTCCTGAAAATACTCACGGCCTGCTGATAAGTGATATCCATCTCTAACTTTCTGACCATACTGGTCCGAATACTGGGGTGGAGCCCCTCAATGAAACGACGAACCCTCTCTCTGACTATAGCAACCAAAGCGAGGGCATGTCAAGCCAACTCACTGAAATGGACTGCATACTCCGACACAGTTATAGCACCGTAGAGAAGCTTCTCAAACTCTACGCGCCAAGCATCCCTGAAGATCTGAGGGACATACTCACGCATAAACATATCTAAGAACTAAGTCTAAGTGAGTGAGGATGCCTCGTCTGGACTACTCAGCTTATAGGCACGCCACCACTAATATGTCGCTCCCCTCAGCTGGAAAGTGGTGAAAGAAACCCCACTCATCTCCACTATGCCCATAGTGCAGAGGATACGATGACACTCCTCAAGAAAACCTGAGCATTCTCTAAAGCTAGTCCGCTGAAAGTGGGTGGGTGGTACTTCTTGTACCTCTCAAGTCTGAGATGCTCTGCCTCAGAAGCAGCTACCCTGGTCTCATGCTGAACTGGAGCCACTGGGGGCATAGAATAAACTCTAGGGCCTGATCAACCTGGACCCTATGCTCAAGAGCACGGGCTGCGGTTGTATGTGCCCTTTTCCGGCTTGAGATGTGGTGGGAGCTATCGGAATAAGCCTAGCCTGAGCCAAAGTGCTGAACATGCTCATGAACTGAGCCAAAATCTCCTGGAGGGCTGGAGCAGCAATAGGAACCTCCGGTGCCGGCCCTCCAGTTGGAGGTGCTGGGGGCTCCTCTGCCGCAGCTCGCGCCAGTGCTCGGGCTGCACCGCATGGTCGTCCTCTACCCCGACCCCGGCCTCTAGCAGCTCTGGTAGCTGACTCGGGTGCTTGATCGTCTGTCCTCCCAGTACGCGTCCTCACCATCTGTGAGAAAGAATAGAATAGGAAATTTTAGAATTTTTGATGTCAATAACTCGCACAACAAGGAAATCAAGAAGTATGATTGTTCTTAACAGTTCTATAGCCTCCCGAAGATAAGTACGGACGTCTCTGCACCGATCCGTGAGACTCTAATAAACCGACTTGTGACTAACGACTCCTATGAACCTAGAGCTCTGATACCAACTTGTGACCCAATTTCTCCAACTGTGAGTTGTCGTGACGGAACCTAGTCTCTATGACTAGGTAAGCCTATTATTGCGGAAACGAAAGAAAACATAAAGATAAAAGCCAACAAATGAAATAAATGCAGAAATAGTGCCACTCGGCATGTACAGTGATCATCACTCCCAAAACACGGAATGTTGCCAGTCACAAGCTTCTAAGAGTATCTACTGCTCTATACATAAGTGTTTGAAGAAAAATAGGGGAAATTTCTATACAAGGGGGTAGAAAGGGAATCCGGGGTCTGCAGACGCGAGCACAAGTACCTTGAAGTCTCCTAAAGTAGAAACCACACACTAGATCTGATGCTGATAGATTGTACGTGAATCTGCACACAGAAAACATGTGCAAGAAAGGGCATGAGTACACCACAATGGTACCCAGTAAGTGCCAAGCCTAACCTTGGTCAAGTAGTGACGAGGTCAGGTCAGGGCCCTACTGGTAAAAATATAACGAAATAAGACTGGAAGGAATATCGCGATAAAATAATTACAGAATATCAATAGGAATAGAAATCAATGATAGTCTACAGCTCTGAACACAGTAATAGCAACATGGGGATATCCCGGGATACCATCCCATAGTCCCAAAGTAAATATGCAGTAAAGGGGGATCTCCTGGAATACGTCTGTATGCAGTGCTGGGGGATCTCCTGGAATGCGTTCCGTACAGTACATGGGGATCTCCCGGAATACGTCCGTAGTCCAAAAATAAATGTGCAGTACATGGGGACCTCCAGGAATACGTCTGTAGTCCCAAAGTAAATATGCAGCTCAACCAATAAACACAACAGTTACAACAATGAAATCTACAGTTTAGTCTAAGTTTAAACCAAGAAAAATAGGAGTTTCACTAAACATGTTGCACAAAGTTCAAGTAGACAATCAAAACAAGTAGGCATGCTTTCCTAATCTAAACAAGGTAATTACATATACTAGTGTAGTTCAAACAAGGAAAAACAGGCTATGATTTAGTGAGAAATGGAGTTTTACAACAAATAGCTCGTGTACGTACTCGTCACCTCACGTACACGATGCTCATATATCAAACAATACCAAATCCTAAGGACAAGTTCCCCCACATAAGGTTAGGCAAGCCACTTACCTCGAACCATGCGCAAATAAATCTGAAACCACGCTTTTGCCACGAGTATCCAACTCTGAGTGGCTCAAATCTAATCAATCAATTACATAACGTGAATATAGATACAACTAACTATTTTAGCTAATGAATTCGAAGCTAAGGCAAGAAAATAGGAAAACACTCAAAAAACCTCCCCCGACCCACGTCTCAGAATCAGGTAAAAGTTACAAATTACGAACACACATTCACTCACGATTATAACCATACCAAATTCACTCAAATCCGATTAAAAATCAAATCAAAATCCCAAAACATGGCCTAAGAATTTTCTTCAATTTTCCCCAATTTTCACCCAAAAATCCGAAATTAAATGATAAAATCAAGCCTAGATTAGTGGAATTTAATCAAAAAGTAGTTAGGAATAATTACCCGATAAATTCCTCAAACCCTCGATTTTAGAACTTTAAATTTGCCCAGTGATTCCTTAATCGCGATCGCAGAAACACCCTCGCGATCGCGGAGAACAACTTTGTTGCCTCATAAATTTACTCTACGCGAACGCGTAAAACATCAAGCAAACGTGAATCACTGAATACTCGCCTCTACGAGATCGCGTTTTCCCTCACGTGACCGCATTGAACACTCGCCTAAATCCAAGGCTGCTTCGATTCCTCTTCACGAACGCGACCTAGCACCGGATTCGCGATTATTTTCTACAATCTTCCAAGTCCAAAACTAGTTCGTTAATCACCCGAAACTCACCTGAGGTCCCATAGACCTCAACCAAACATATCAACCAATCCTAAAACACCATACGAACTTATTCGAGCCTTCAAACTACCTCGAACAACATCAAAAACACGAATTACACACTGATTCAAGCCTAATGAACTTGAAATTTCCAAATTCTACAAACGACATTGAAACATATTAAACATTGTCCGAATGACTTCAAATTTTACACACAAGTCAAAAATGACACTATGAACCTATTCCCATTTGTGAAATTCCATTCCAGGCTTGATATCAAAATTTCCAGTGCCGACCAAAATAACCAAAAATCCAACTTTTGCCAATTCAAGCCTAAATCTACTACAGACCTCAAAATCACATTCCGGACACGCTCCTAAGTACAAAATAACCTAATGGAGCTAAGCAATCATCAAAATTCAAATTCGAGGTCGATACATACAAATCGGCATCCAGTCGACTTTTCCAACATAAACTCCCAAATAAGAGACTAGGTGTGTCAGTTCGTTTCAATACTCAACACGAACCCTCCCGACAACCAAAATAGCAGAATAACATATGAGAAAAGCAGTTAATAGGGGATCAGTGTTCTAATGGTCAAAACGACCGGCCGGGTCGTTACAAAACATTTTTCAAGTGAAAATGGTATTTGAAATTTAGAGTTGTGTTTGGACATAAATTTTAGTTTGGGTTATTTTTGAAGTTTTTTTAAAGAAAATATACCACTAGGCAGGCTGCCTAGTGGCTAATATATAAATAAAATCCCAAAATGGGTCCAAAGGTTACAGGATGTCCAAACCAAAATAGAAGTTGCATGAAGCTACTAGCTACTAAAAACATAGAAAAGCTAACATCTAATGAACTAGATATTAGAACATAATAAGATGAGTGCTTCCTTCTCCTATCAGTGTATGTGAATCCAATTTCTAGTGGAAAATACCAAGCATCACCTATCAAGCTCTCACCAGGCGCTAGGGTATACTGTCCATAGGCTAAAATGAATTCAAACATCTCCACCACAGAGCTGAAGCCAACATAGTATTCCAAGTGTAGCTACTATATGAACTCCATATGCAGTGAACTGAGTTTCTCCAATTATTAATCATGTGCTCACTCATCAAACTTAACATGTATAAAAGCCTGGATTTAGGCGGGCTTTGCAAGGAAAAAGTCAGGCTTGACCTGGCTTTAGGCAGGCTTTGTAAGGCTAAAGCCAGGCGCTTTAGGTAGGATTTTCAAGAAAAAATCCAGGCTTGAGCTGGCTTTAGGTAGGTTTTGCAAGGCAAAAGCCACGCTTGAGCTGGCTTTAGGTAGGCTTTTCAAGGCAAAAGTCAGGCGTGAGCTGGCTTTAGGCAGGCTTTGCAAGGAAAAAGCTAGGCGTGAGCTGGCTTTAGGCAGGCTTTGCAAGACAAAAGCCAGGCATGAGTTGGCTTTAAGCAGGCTTTGCAAGGCAAAAGCCATGTTTCGTAACTATGTTTTTTTTTGTTCTTATAAGCTCAGATCTTTCCATGCTAGAACCTTTAGTGTAGATATCATTCTAAACATTGCTAAACCATCCTGAGATTGAGCATGAAAGAATTCTAATACCACTGAGAAATGATTCACCAATCTCCAGAAATACCACATGACAGGTTCAACGTTTTCCTTAGTATTTGGCCATATCAGAAGTATGATAAATTATACCATCCAACACCTACTTATCGCATTGTTCCTGTACACTATCAAAGAACCCCCAAAATGAGAATGTGACCTTGATAATACCACTATAAAGTACCTTAATAACATACAGAATGAGACAAAGAAACATGCAGGTTTGTCCGCAGTCCAATCCTATGAAGCCATCAGTCTGGGGTTCTTCTCTTTGCTATCCTAACCGTAAGGTTAAGTGTTTGAGATTTGTCTAGATTGATCAATCTCCTCCCTACACTAGGAATTTCAGTGAACGAATGAAACTCAAATGTACCTGCAAAAGAAAACACAATATTAGCTATAAAAATCTGCCACTGAGTTGCCTTCTCTGAACACATGTTGAAAGATCACATTGAAGTTGCCCTTCATCTCTATAATTTTCTTCACATCATTTGCAATTACCCAAGGAGGATCCCATTCCCCTTCTATCACTTTCTTCATCACCAATGAATCAGTCTCCAATATGAGAGGGTGAAGATCATGTTCCACACAGTATTCCAACCCTTGAAGAATAGCCTTAGCTTCAGCCACCACATTAGTTTTCACCCCCGGGTCTACTGCCCTAGCATACACCACATCACCTTCATCATCCTTCACACAAAATCCTAAGGAGCAAAGACCGGGATTTCCTTTTGAGGCTGTATCAGTATTGCATTTCTATCAACCATGAAAAGGAGGCTGCCATGTTACTCTTGTAGTGATCAATATAGGTTTATATCCTTCAAAATATTGAATTATGTTTGGCCATAACAATGGAATATTAGGCATCCAAGCATATCTCACCCTTGCTAGTTGATGCAATGTCCTATTGGTCTCATGAATCACCCTATTTGTGGACACTGAACCCCCATGTTTACCTGCATTTCTTCTTTTCCAAAGTTCCCAAGTGATGATAGCTGGTACTGCTTGAAACAATGGCTTTAACTTGGACAACATTGAGCATACCACCAATGCCTTATAACCTGCTTCAATTGAATCAATGGAACAGTAATTCCAGCAGCCCCCATGAACAATTTCCATACCTTAGAGGGGGTAGGACTTGTGAAAAATATATGCTCAATAGATTCCTCTTGGGGATGCTGACAACACCAACACCTAGACATCACCATTCGCTCCTGCCTCCTCCACATGTCATCAGTGGCTATTTTCTGCCTCCACAATCTCCACAAGAAGAAGGATATCTTGAATGGTAATCCTTTAATTCACATTAACTTGAATTCCTGATTAGGATCAACCCTATGCCTTAATATTTTCCAAGGACTACTAACACTGAACTTGTCTGAAGGAGTTGGCATCCAGTATGGCCTATCCCAGTATCCCTCACTGCCTTCATAATGCACATTTAGTCTTATATGTTCTGCAACTTCCTCATTGAAAGTTTGATCTAGAAGTTGATCATCCTATGCTTCACCTTGCCGTAGTTCTGCCACCTCCTGAAGATCTTCATTGATTGGAAAGTCTTCAGGTAATATGTGATAAAAAGTGCACCCAATCCAGTCCAATTTTCATGCCAAATATTAGTTGTTCCACTCTTCAGTTCCCACAGGATCTCATGTTCCACTTCTTCCCTAGAATTCAACATTTGTCTTCACACATGAGACCCTCTACTAAATTGCACCACCGTTGGTATCTCCTTCTTGCAATACTTATTCCACATGAAATTAGACCACAAATATTTTGTGGTCCTAAACCTCCACCATAGTTTAGAAAACAGTGCCCTTGACACATCATGTAAGGACCGAAAACCTATGCCCTCTTCCTCTTTAGGAAGGCAAATATTTTTCCATGAAGCCCAATGTCTGCTTCTCCCTTCTTCCATTGTGCTCCAAAAGAACCTAGAAAACATATTATGAAGATGCTCCAGGACATTTTTTGGTGGATCAAGGACTGATAACATGTGGACTGGCATACTTTGCAACACACTAGAAATGAGTGTTGCCTTTCCTCCAAATGACAACAACTTTTCTTTCCATGAATGTAATTTAGCCTTTACCTTCTTAATAAGATCCTCATAATAGTCCCTCCTCCTTCTAGTGTAAAAAATAAGACACCCTAGATATATGAAGGGTAATTTACCTCTTGCTAATCATGTAATAGCTCCAACTGCCTGAAACAATCCATTAGCAATCTTTAAATGCATGTAGTACGAAATCTTATCTTTGTTGATAATTTGTCCTGATATCTTCTCATAGTTCCCCAACACTGCCATGATTTTTCTCAAGGATGGAGGATGAGCAGAAGCAAAGATTATAGTATCATCATCATATGCCAACTGGTTTAAAGGATCAGACCACTTAGGCATTCCAAATCCCACAAATGACTTGTCTTCAAAGAGCTTATTCAAAGACCTGGAAAGTACCTCAGCTGACAGAATGAAAAATGCTGGAGATAGGGGATCCCCTTTCTTCACACCCCATGTAGACTTAAAGAACCCTGAGGACTGCCCATTCACCAATACTGAGTACCAGTTATTTGACACCAAGTTCCACACCATGCTGATGATGTGCTCAGAAAATCCCATCTTCCTTAGCACATGCAATAAGTACTTCCATGAAACCCTATCATAGGCCTTAGCCATATCAAGCTTGATCACCACATTAGCTGGATTTCCCCTTAATCTTATGTCAGTGACAATTTCTTGAGTCAATAAGATGTTCTCAAATATACTCCTACCCTTCACAAATCCGGATTGATTAGGAGATATTAGAGAAGGCAAAAAACTCTCCAATCTATCATGTAACACCCTAGATAAGACCTTCTTAATGAAGTTGCTCAAACTAATAGGTCTTAAGTCAGAAAAGGTCTCAACTCTAGGTTTCTTAGGCAGCAATACTAGATTGGTGTGAATTATGGATTTGGGCAGTACAACTCTTCCATAGAAGTGTATCACCATGTTGTGTATATCAGCACCAATAACATCCCAACATGTTTGATAAAACAGGCCAGTGAATCCATCAGGACCACTAGCACTCTCCCCATTAAGCTCAAAAACTATTTTCCTTACCTCTTCAATTATTGGCAATCTGCTATGTTCCAAATTTTGTTCCATAGTGACCATCAAAGGTACATTATTGAGCAAGGAAAATTCAGAAGCATCACCTTCATTTATGAACTGTTTTTGGTAGAAGTCCACTGCAGTTGTAGCCAATTGCTCCCGGTCTTCAATCCATACCCCGCTTCCACTTTTGATCCTCTTCATTTGCAATTTCTTTATTTTTCCATTGACATGATTGTGAAAGAAACTTGTATTCCTGTCTCTTTCAGCAAACCAAGTCATCCTAGCTTTTTGCTTCCAATATTGCTCCTAAATACTCAAGTATTTCTTCAATTCAGATTGAGCCTTTTGAAGCACAATCTTGTTCTCAATTATAATTTCTTCTTCAAACAACATCTCTTTCACCCTAAAAATGTCCTCCAAAATAGCTAACTACTTGAAGATATCACCAAATGTTTCCCAACTCCATTTTGACAGTGTTGCCTTCACCCTCTCGAGCTTCTGCTTGAACATCAAAAATGGATCCCTTATGAAATCAGCTTCCCAATTCTGTCTCACCACATCCATAAATGTAGCATGCTTAGTCCAAAAGCTCAAGAACCTGAAAGGCTTCATAAAATTGGTGGTCTGCTCCCCGCATGTCGTTAGCAATGGTGCATGATCTGATCCAGTTTTGATTAGATGTTCAACTTCAATAGTTGGAAACATGTTCTGAAATGGCTAATTCACAAAGATCCTATCCAATTTATTGAATATACACGCAGCATGGGGTCTCCCATTCCACCATGTAAATGGACTTTCTTTATATCCTTGCTCAAACAAACCACAAGAGTTTACATAAAATGCAAAATCCTCAAATTCAGGAGGGTGTACTGGAAGTCCTCCTATTTTCTCATCTTCATGCAGTATCACATTGAAATCCCCTCCTACTAACCATGTCAATTTCATATCACTTTCTAAGTAATACAAGTGATCCCACAATTCCAACCTCTCCATTGTTGAATATTTTGCATAAACAAATTGTTTAACCAAAGAATTAGAACCTTTGACTAAAGCTTATTTTTAATATGAATACGGGTTACTGATAATCAAGATAATGGAAAAATGAATAATAAACAATATTTCAAAAATAAAAGATCTATGTTGATTGTATTCGAGAATCAGATGCCTCTATAAGTTGTATTCCCCTCCCTTATATAGGAGATTCTTATAACGTACGGTTCTTGCTATGATTTCTCATTAATGACTAATTATGACATTAATGAAGCATTACAAAGGATAGCGGTAATTGGGGTTCAGTTACATAACGTTCGAGTAATCAATTGTGGGTCCCTGAATCTGCTCGTAGCTTTGTCTAGATTCATTCTGACCGTGCCTCTCTCCCGTTTTGATCAAGTTGAGTTTCCCGTGGCTGATAAGTTTGTGGGTTTACTGAACCGTGCCTCTTTGTACCGTATCTCTTCAAGGAGTCACGTCCAGCTGTCGCGTTTTCTTGTGTCTATGTGACTAACTGAGTTGTCAAAAGTTGACTTACGTGTGAAACTCTTTTTTTTACCAATACAGATAGTTCCCCCACTTACCATATATTTAACGATTAATATTTGGTAAGTGGATATTCATTTAGGGCGGGAATGTTTTACCTCCTCTTTTCCTTGAATCATTGTATCCTTCTCTGCACCATAGGCGTCATTTATCACTTCCATTTAATGCTCATACCGCGTGTCCTTTTCGGATTGGTTCTGCATTTACTAAGCACCTTTTAGGGCTTTTTGCGGATGTGACAGTCCCGAAGTGACACCTTCAATTATGACTTTTCATTATTATTTTCCTTTTTTTTCATGTTTGACGGTTGTCTTCAAGTATAAAATCATGTTTTCTTTTCTTTGCTTCCACGAAATACTTTTCTAACTTTGTCTTTTGTAAAGAACTTTCTTATTTTCCTTTGTAAACATGTCTTCTTCAAACCAACCTCAAAGAGTAATAGATATTCAAAGTTTAGTGCATTCTTCTGCTCCGACTAGGAGTCAGAGGGGTGGTAGACTTAGAAGTCTAGGATCCACTCCTTCGGGGGGCTCTTCTTCTTCTCAGATAGTTCCTTCTCCTTCCACTAGATCTCCAGTTTCTCCGAGATTTAGGGTTTCTCGCTCTTTGTCTAGAAGTAGAGGCGAACGCCTTCGTGAACCTGGAGTCGATGAAATTGTCCCTGCTGAGTTTGTTTTCGCTAGGGATAGTCAAGTTCTTCTACATCAATCTTATTCTCTTGATAGTGTAGAAAGATATCCAACCCTTATAACTGAGGGTCAGATTTCCCTTGTTCGTAGGGAATGCTTTTGGAAATCTGACTTTCCTGTCTATATTCCGAATAGTAATCAAAGAATAACGTCTTACAAGACGAATATTCTTTTGTTTATACGTATACTTTCACTTTAGGGTTTAGACCCCCTATTGACCCAGTTATAATTGAGTTTTGTCATTTTTTCAATATCTGCTTAGGACAAGTTGGCCTGCTTGTGTGGCGAGTTGTCGCATGCCTTAGGAGTTTGGCTTCTTTAGCCTCGGTTCCTTTTACCTTCAACCATATTATTCACCTCTGCTCTACTAACTTATTTCGTGAAGGGGTTTTTACTCTGACTGCTAGAAGCAAAAGAGTGTTGGTAACCCCTGGAGACGATAAGGATAGGGGTTGGTACCTCCGGTATGTTGCTGTTCCTACTGCTGGTTTAGTGGGTGAAGAAAATCTTCCCTTCCCTGAGAAGTGGAATCGCGCACGTGAGTATGCTTTAGCTTGCATTTACTTTTTCTTATTTTGACTTGAGATGTTTTATTTAACACTATATCTGCTTATTTTCCTTTTCTCAGCAATCATGAATACTGTTGAGAATGTCTCCGGTATTCGTGACTGGGTAGAAAAACTGTTATTTGCTGCTTCTTCAGAAGAAAGATCTTGGAAGTACCTCGCTGAGAGGTATGGTTGGCAAGTAAAGACCCACGGTAAGTGAAGCTTTTGTTCTTGCTTCTTTCCTTACTTGAGTCTCTCTTTTTTTGTCGTTTAACTTTTTTCCCTTATAGGATTCTCTACTCGTGGGGTGTCTGCTTTCTCTATCCCGAAGATGTCCTTGGCTCAAGCCCAGGAAATTATTGTTGGTTCATCTTCCTCGAAGAGGAAGATTAGTGAGTCTCATTACATAGAGGAAGAGGAAGAGGGTGCTTTAGTGCACACGCTAGGAAGAAGGCGAATGGTCTTAGATAATGAGCCTACTGCCTCAACCTTGCCTCCCGTGTTTGTGATTGAGCCCCCTGTCTTTGATGATGTTTCGCATTCCCCTATTCATGGTGGTATTGATCTTCAACTCTTCAAATTTCCGTGCCTGCTTCTTTTCCCGTGGCTTCTCCATCTCCTCAACCTTCTGTGCTTGTTGTTATTCCATCTCTACATACTTCCATGCCGTCCGTTAGGGAAATAGGGTCTTCCAGCAGAGAGATGCGGCAGGTGGTAATAGAGGTTCCAGCTGAGGGAAACCTTTTTAAGAAGACAGGTGAGCCTGAAGTGTGGCTCAAGACTTTGATAGGTCCTGCTGAGAAAGCAAAGCTAGCTAGCCACGGTGCTCTTACATGGGCCAATGAGGTCATGCATACCTCTTTGAAGGTATGGTGTAAGTTATCCTCTTTCACTCTCATATATGAAATTTACCATATCTGACTGGTTTATTCCTTGTAGATTAACCTTATAGGCATGGAGCTTATAAAGAGAATTTCAAACACAGACCAAGAGACAAGAGAGTTGCAGGCAGAAGTTGATAATTGGAAAGCACAATATGATAGCCTAAGGAATGACATAGACACTTTAGAAGAGGAAAGGAGTACCTTGAAGCGGCAGATGAGACTTATGGCAACAGAACTAGCAGTGGAGTGGGCTTCTTGCAGTCAAGCTGACAAAGATAAGAGTGTTCTGGAGTCTTCGCTCGCGGAGCAGCTATCCTGTGCCTCAAAGGAGATTAGAGACTTGAAGAACTTGCTGGGGCAGAAGGAAGAATACTCAGGCGAGCTCGTGCAATCACTCACTCATACTCAAGAAGATCTTCGAAGGGCTTTAGACAAAGCTCAAAATTTAGAGGAGTCGATTGTTCCATTAAGGGCCGCTCATTAAGCTGCGGAGGCGGAGAAGGACGGGTTGAGGGCTGAGCTTCAAGTGTGGGCACAAGATTATGAAGATTTGGAAGAGGTGGCTATTGTCGATGTGAGCTGGGCATATATGAATTCTCGCCTTGAGACATTGATGGAAATGAGTCAAGAGGGTTTTGACCTTAGTGCTGAAATAGCCAAAACTAAGGAAGCCATGGAGAAGGATCAACAGGGTCATAACCTCTCTTCACCTGATGGTGAGATTCCAGCCGCTCATGTCTCTTCATCCTCAGTTGCTCCCGCTCCTTCTGTCTCTAAATTCAACCCCTCTCTTGAAAAGATCTAGTTGGTTTATCCCTTTTTTATTTTTCTTTGTATCAATTGGTGGTTACCCCTAGTCCCATCGGGGGTAAATTTGGATTTCCTTTAAGTCCCCAAATGACAACTTAGGGGCACCACAATGTAAATATAAAAATCTTATACGGCTAAGTATAAGTTAATACTTAGTTTTAGCCGTTTTTAATATATAAATGTTAGTTCGACTTTTGTTGAGTTTCTGTTTCACTCTTTAAGTCTTTTGCATGCTTTATTTTTCGAGGTTTTAGTTTTACCTTCGAGTTTTGCATGTGGAATGCTTTAGACTACTCGTACCTTTTTTATAATAGGCACGGTGTCATATTAAATGTGTGCCTTTTTGTAATAGGCATAGTTTATGGAAGAGGGCCCTTTATAATTTACATGAAGAAGACGTCTCAACTTCATGATAATGCAATAGAGTGATAGGATTTTTACACATGTTTAAGAATGTTTCTAAGGAAAGTTTTTTGTTTAAACTTCCATGACATTTTACATGTGTTTGGTTATCGTCTAAAACTCACGCTTGCAACTGTTTTTTGTTTAACGGATTTTGATATACTCTTGTATTTCGTAACTATTTTTCATAGGTAACAGTTTTTGGATATTAATACAAGGAAATAACTGGTTTTTACTAGTAACGGTTTTTATAAAGATTGGGGTTTTTACTCGCAACTGTTTTGGAAACAGTTTTTTAATAAGTACGAGGGAAATGTTTTCTTATTCGTAACTGTTTTAATTTGATAACAACTTTTTGAATGAATACAAGGATTTAGATCTTTCATCCATAAATGTTTTATTCGAGAACAATTTTTTGAATGAGTATATGATGATGATCTTTTACCCCTAACTATTTTTGTTACAACAGTTTTGAAAATATGTACATTTCTTTCTCGTGACTAACATTTTTCCTTCCAACCTGAATATGTTCGAAGGTTTTTTCTTTTTGCATTAGGCTTTGTATTTGGATGGCTCTTTTGATTTCTTTCGATTCTACTCGTGTCACTTGTCTCATTGGGTAGATGGGTCTTTAGGCTCGAGCTTTTGAATTTCTGATAGTCTTCTTTGCTTCGTCTTAGCCTTCCATACTGTATAGTCCCCCAAGTGTTTGAGCTTTGAAGAATGAAATCTCGACTGCTTGATTATTCCCTCCTTGTGGTCCTTTTCCTGAAAAGGAAAAACATTCCGGACTCGAAGGTATATAGTTTTAAAGATGATGACTGCTTAACCCTTTTTAAAATGTCAATCAGAAAGTGTAACCCTAGACCGGGAATTGTGTTATTTCCTCGTGTCTTTGCAGGTCTAATATCATCATCTGGTGATGGGTTAGCTTTATGCCTATCATCTAAAAAAGTTAGTAAAATTTTTAAATGTTAAAAATAAACCAAACGTGTGATACCTAACGCTGGGTATTCTTTTCTTTCTAGAAGTAATACTTCTTCAGATGGATGGCGTTCCAACTTGTTGGTAGAACTCTGTCGTCCATGGCTTCCAACTCATAGGCGCCTTTTCCAGCTATGCCTCGGATATTGCAAGGTCCTTCCCAGTTTGGATTTAGCTTTCCTGTACCTTCTTCTTTTATTGATTGAAAGACTTCTCCGTGGTCGAGCAGGTCCAGGTTGGTCTTTAATTCATCGTCATTTTCACCTTCCATTGTTGTTGAGAACCTTATGCTTGGTTCGCTAATCTCCACTGGTATTAAGGCTTCTGAGCCATAAACAAGTGCGAACGGAGTTTCTTCCATGGCTATTTTTGAAGTTGTTCTGTATGCCCATAGTACCTCTGGTAACTCATCAGGCCAGTTTCCTTTGGCTTTATCCACCCGCTTTTTTAGATTGTTGATGATAACCTTATTCGTTGACTCATCTTGACCATTAGCCACGGGGTGGTACGGCATTGAGGTGATTCGCTTGATTTGCCAACTTTCGAAGAATTTTGTGATTTGCGAGCCTAGGAATTGTGGGACATTATCACACACGATCTCCTTCGGTATTCCAAAGCGACATATTACATTTCGCCATAAGAATCTTTTAACTTCCTTTTCTTGGTCTTGTTTGAACGCTTCTGCCTCTACCCATTTTGTAAAATAGTCGGTTAGTACGAGTAAAAACCGTACCTGTCTTTTAGCTATGGGAAGAGGTCCTACTATGTCCATACCCCATTTCATGAAAGGCCATGGGGATATTATTGGATGTAATAATTCCACTGGTCGATGCATGTTATTGGCAAACTTTTGGCACTTTTCACATTTGGATACGAAATTCTCGACTTCCTCTTCCATCTTAGGCCAATAGTATCCGGCTCTGATTAGTGTTTTCACTAAGGATCTCGTCCCTGAGTGATTTCCACAGTGTCCTTCGTTGACTTCTTTCATCAATAATTTTGTTTGGTTAGGTCCAAGGCATTTAGCTAGGGGTCCTCCGAAAATCTTGCGATAAAGTAAGTTGCGAATAAGGCAGTACCGTGCAGCTTTGCGGCATAGCGCTTGAGCCGCTTTCCTGTCTTCAGGTACGGTGCCATTCTGCAAAAATTAAGAATTTTTTTTCTCCAGTCCCAGTTTAGGTTGTTGAAAGTTACCTCATTCTTGTCCTGGTCTATTATTGAATGAAATAATTGAATGACAATTGTATTGTCTTTGTTGTTACTTCCGTGACTGCTGCGAGGTTAGCTAATGCATTTGCTTCTGCATTTTCCTCTCTAGGTATTTGCACTACCTTCCATGTTTTGAATTGTCTTACGAGCTCTCGTGCTTTTTCAAGATACTGTTGCATTCTGGTCTCTCGAGCATTGTAAGTCCCCTGTATCTGATTTACTACCAGTTGGGAGTCGCTGTTGATCACAATTTGTTCGATTGAGAGCTCCCATGCAAGTTCAAACCCTGCAATAATAGCTTCGTACTCTGCTTTATTGTTAGTTATAGGATAACACTTTATAGCTTGCTGCGTCTTTTCACCCGTGGGTGATATCAAGACTATGCTTAAGCCGGCGCCTTTTATATTTGAAGAACCATCGGTGAACAAGGTCCATAGACCTGGATTAACACCGTTAAAGAGTTGTAACTCTTTTTCTACTTCAGATACGATGCTATTACTAAAGTCAGCAGCAAAATCAGCTAGTATCTGAGACTTAATTGCAGTTCTAGGCTGATAGATTATCTTATGCTCACTTAATTATATGGCCCACTTGGCTAATATTCCTGACAATTCTTGTTTATGCAGAATATTTCTTAAAGTATATGAGGTCACAACAGTGATTGTGTGGCATTGAAAATAGGGTCCTAATCTTCTAGATGCCATTATTTAAGCTGGCGCTAACTTTTCCAGATGTGGATATCTAGTCTCAGCATCTAGCAAAGTTTTACTTACATAATAGATTGGTGATTGTTTACCTTTTTCTTCTCTTACCAATACTGCACTTATAGCAATTTCTGTGACAGCCAGGTAGATGTACAATCTTTCTCCTTCTTTTGGATTTGAAAGCAGTGGTGGTTGCGATAGATAAATCTTCGTGTTCTTTAGGGTTTGCCGACACTCTTCAGCCCATTCAAACTGATTCTGCTTTTTGAGAACTGAGAAGAATTTAAAACTTTTTTCGGAAGATCTAGAAATAAACCTACCCAAAGCTGTTATTCTCCCTGTCAGTCTTTGAACTTCCTTTTTATTTGTTAAGACATCAGGTATTTCCTCTATGGCTTTAATTTGAGCGGGATTTACCTCTATTCCTCTGTTTGATACAAGGAAACCCAAAAATTTGCCTAATTGCACTCCAAAAGCGCATTTCTCTGGATTTAACTTCATATTATACCTGCGTAAAATATCAAAAGCAGTAGAGAGGTGCTGGAAATGGTCTTGTGCTTGTGTTGATTTTACCAACATGTCATCAATGTAAACCTCCATCGTTTTTCTCAGATGTTCTTGGAACATCTTGGTCACTAACCTTTGATAGGTGGCTCCAGCATTTTTTAAGCCAAAAGGCATGAATTTATAACAATAAGTCCCCCTATTCGTGATAAAGGGGGATTTTTCTTCGTCTAGAAGATCCATTTTAATCTGATTATATCCAGAATATGCATCTAGAAATCTTAATAGTTCATGGCCTGCAGTGGCATCAATCATTTTATCTATATGAGGCAATGGGAATGAATCTTTGGGGAATGCTTTGTTTAAATCAGTATAACCTACGCATACTCTCCACTCTCCATTCTTTTTAGGTACTACCACGGTGTTTGCTAACCAGTTAGGGTACATTACCTCTCGTATTGAACCAATCTTTAATAGTTTCTGTACCTCTTCGTCAATCACTTGGTTCTTGAATGGTCCTTGCTTTCTTTTCTTCTGTTTAACAGGTACGAAGGATAGATCTTCATTTAGTTTATGAGTCATCACTTCTAGTGGAATGCCTGTCATATCTGAGTAAGACCACGCAAAGCAGTCTACGTTAGCCTTTAAATAACCAATTAACTTACCTCTTCGAGCGGAGTCTAGCCTCGTGCCTATATACACTTTCTGCTCGGGCTTTTGTTCGGATAATGGAACAGCTTCAAGCTCTTCCATAGTTGTTTTGATGTTATCATCTTCCTCTGGTTCACGAATGACGTCCAGTCTGGAATTTGTTTATGTGTGGTATTGTATACCTTCCGTGGTAACTTGATTTTCCTTCTCGTATGCATTTTCTTTCGTACCTATTTCAGCAATGATACCTTCCGTACCTATTTGAGTAGTAATTTATTCCATGCATGTTTGGGCGGTGATAAATGCTTGGGAGACTTCCTTATCTCGTAATTCTTCCACCTCTATTTTCTTGTTGTAGTGTACCACAGAATTTATATTTTCTACGGTCTGTTGATCTTTTTTGATTCGTTGAATCCCCCATTCAGAGGGAAATTTAATTACCTGGTGCAACATGGAGGGTATCTCTTTGATGTCGTGGATCCATGGCCTTCCAATGATCACGTTATAAGCCATGTGAATATCGATGACTTGGAACCTAGCTCTTTTGATCACCCCCTCAGCATAAGTGCTAAGCTCAATTTCTCCTTTTGTTATAACTGTAGAGTTATCAAACCCTGATATGGCTCGTGCTTTTGGGATTACTTGATCCCCCAGCAGCATTTCTTCCACGACTCTTAGCAAAATGGTATTGACTGAACTGCCTGGATCAATCAACACTCTTTTCACATTAGTGTCATGAATAAGTAAAGATATTACTAGTGCATCGTTATGTGGAAGCATTAATCCGCTACTATCTTCATCATCGAAGGTTATATCGTCTTCTTCACGAGCACGTTTCTCGTGTGTAATTGTGAACTTTGTGGTTGTTTCGCAAATCACTCCGTTTACTTCTTCACCCCCCATGTATTACGTTAACAGTTCGTTTTGGAGAAGGAGGCTTTAGGGGCTCCTGCATGTTCCTCATGTATGCCTGCTTACCTTTATCACTAAACAATTCTGTTAAATAGCCCTGTTTTAACAAATTTTCTACTTCACCTTGTAAAAATCTGCAAGCCGCAGTTTTGTGCCCATGATCATTGTGAAATTCACACCAGTGATCTGGGTTTCTTCTACTTGGATTTGACCGCATCTATTTGGGCAACTTAACCTTGTCTCCCATGTTCTTAAATATTGAGACAAGTTCAGTAGTGCTTACATTAAAGGTATGATCCCCAATTTGAGTACTACCTCTAGGTTGTTCATCTCGATCTTTTCTAGATCTAGACGAGGATGAGACTACATCTCTTCCTTGTGGTCTATAGTCCGACCTAGTGTTTTCGAACCTGAAGCGGATATCGCGTCCCGAGGGTCCTAAGTAAGGATCGTACATATTTTTACCTGATCTTCTATCTGATTCAGGACGTCTGGATCTGGAACGATCTTCATCTTTCGAGCGAGCAATGATATCTTCTTCTATTCTGAGTTTAGTATTGTACCTGTTATATACATCGTTCCATGTTATGGCGGGGAATTCTCTTAGATTCTCATTAAGTCGCCTGGTGGCTTCTGAGATTTTATCGTTCAAGTTGCTTGCAAATGCCATGGCTGCCCAATTATCAGGCACCCTAGGCAACTGCATTCTTTCTCGTTGAAACCTGTCTACAAACTCACGGAGTAGTTCTGTGTCTCTTTGTTTTATTTTGAATATGTCTTCCATTCTCTTCTCAACTTTTTGTGCACCAGAG
>MDKI01109343.1:0-25476 GCA_005239505.1 Nicotiana paniculata | reverse complement strand
CCCATCCCCCCATCCCCCCGTATTTTTAAAAAATATATATTTTTAGTTTTTTTCATCTTTCGGTTTACAGGTTCGTAGTTTTACAAGTTCCAAAGTTATGGGTTCGAAGGTTTATGTGTTTTGAACTTTATAGGTTTAGAAATTATAAAGTTACGGGTTCGAAATTTCGCGATTTCGAAAGTTTAGCGGTTCAGAAGTTTATGAAATTTGTGGGTTCGGAAGGTTGTTGGTTCGAAAGTTTATGGCTTTATGCTTATTGTATCTAAATTATTTATGATTTCTCTTGAGAAAATATTTTCCTTAATTTGCGTACCAAACACCGAAAAATGAATAAGATTACTACTTGTTTTTCAAGAAAACTTTTTCTTGAAAAATATTTTCCACGTTATACCAAACACACCCTAGATACGAGTGGTTTGGAGGCGGATTCTAGGGTAAATGCCCCGGTAGAGCTTTGAATTGGTCTTTGGAGCGAGATAAGTGTCGTGGTTAACCTTGACTTGAGGGAATATGACTTCTTTGCCTATTTGCTACATGTTTAGATGTTTCGTACAATGTATATGTGAGGTGACGAGTACCTATGCGTTGTTGTTGGGTCTAAGCATGCGGTGGAACTTGTTTTCTCGCAATTTCTTTCTTTCTTTGATCATGATATCCATGCTTAGTCTAGTTAATTATTAAATTGATCTCTCTTTTCATATTTAAGAGCTATTTGAGATATTTGAGTATTTTTTTTTCCGAAGTTGATGATGGTACTTTGGAAACGTTGTTGATGTGAGGCCTGTTCTTGCTTATTTTGTCTCTCTTTTATTTATGCTTACTGTTATGGTAAGGGAGATCGTTAAAGCACGAAGGGTAATGATGTGCCATATCTATTGATTATGATGAAAGCGGGAGTAAAAGCACGAAGGGTGATGCCGTGTCGATATTATTGTTTCACAGTGAGGTTAAGAGTAAAAGCACGAAGGGTGATGCCGTGCCGATATTATTGTTTCATAGTGAGATTGAGAGTAAAAGCACAAAGGATGATGTCGTGCAGATTTGTTCTTTATGTTTTATTCCTTATGCTGGTTAAAGGTTTATTGACTGTTTCTTGTTATCATTCCCGGTTGTATTTATCGTATCTTGTACCCCTCGTATGTCCCCTCCCAAAATCACATGTTTAACTTTACTTGTTATTAATTGTACGTATATTGTTATCTGCACAGGTTTATTTTAACGCGATGTCTTGTCATAGCCTCGTCACTACCTCGTCGAGGTTAGGCTCGAAACTTACAGAGTACATTGAGTCGTTTGTACTCATACTACACTCTGCACATCTTGTGCAGATTTTGGTATTGGCCCCAACGGTTCGTGAGGCGTTTAAGCTTGGATTTGCTTTTGGAGACTCGAGGTAGTTCTGCTGGCGTTCGTAGACCTTGGAGTTCCCTTCCATTTCCCCTAGTTTACTTTCTTTTCGTTCAAGACAATTGTCTTATTTCAAGCTCTGTTTGTAGAAACTCTAGAAGCTCCTGAATTGTGACTCCATATCCGGGTTATACTTAGATATTAAATATGTTTATGTTATTTCGCACTCAGTATTAATTTCAGTTCGGCTTGATTGTTTTTACTTATCGTAATTGATTGAAATTGGCTTAAAGATCCTCTAATGTTGGATTGCTTAGCAAGTGAAATGTTAGGCACTATCACAGTCCCGAAAGTGGGAATTCCGGACCGTGACATGTTTAGTCAATTCTTTCCGCCCTCCTAGAAGAGGTTTTTTTTTTGGTCCAAAAGATGCTATTTTTCCTCCTTATGGGCGAGGGATCGAACCTATTTTCCTTCAACTCTTCTCCTAGAAGAGGTATTCTACTAGAATTCTAGTTCTACCTTCAGTTTAATAAGGATAGACGATATATACTTTTATCTATATAAATGCTCAAAATTAATCACTATTACGTATTACTTAGTTTCTCACAAAAGTCTTACATTAAATTTGTGCTCAACTTATCTTCTAAAATAAAAAAGGAAAATGTAAACGGCCTGTATAAAAAACAAAATCAATGTCAAATTGAATTCGATTCTTTCAGACTCTTTTGGATTCCTCACCTTCAATAAATAATATGTTATATGAAGTTCGCAGGTTAGGTTTATATATTACTTAATTACTACTCCTATTTTACCATGTAGCTCTATAAGATAAATTCTAATTGATTATAACATCCTAAATATTAGGACCTTTCAGATAGTAGTTCAAATAAGAAAGTTATTTAATATGTAAAAGTTTAGTTTATTTTAATCCTAAATATTAGGAGTAGGAAATAATTAAATTATAATTTTATCCATTATAAAATCTATTTTAAGAAAATAAAAATAATAAACGATATTTTATTAAAAATTTTCTTACTTTTAATATAATATAAATATGGATGAGTAAGACACTATTTTACTAGTAACTACTACTCCATAAATTTAGATGCAGGCCACAATATTTGTTTAAAGTTGTTGAAAAGTCCTTGGACTATCTGAAACGGGGCAAGGGCCAAAGGGAAAAAAGGGTAAAACATTAAGTGTTTTGCCGGCCACATTCATTGGCGGTAATGTGACTTGTGTACCAATTTAGTAAAAATTTCTCTCAATTTCTTTGTTTTTTTTTTCTTTCAATGTTAGCTACTTAAAATTTATAAATATGTAATTGCGTTGCCATCATATATTGAAAAAGAATTTAATTTATTTTTACGTATTCGATAAGAGAAGAAAAAAAGCGAGTAAGAGTTAGATATTATTACACTGTGTTATCATCATTTTCAAATAATCTATCGATGTACAATTAACCTTTTCGATAACTAAACGATATGGTTATCCAGTAAAACTCTTCTAAAAAGGGTTATAATATTGGGGAAAGTGATAAGAATATTTTAACTTTTCTCAAGGACCATTGGAGCTTTTGAAGTCAGGAAATGGTCAATCTCTCGTACAAGTATATATAAATCAAGATATTCTATGAGTGTTTCTTATCTAATACCACTAATCAACTTAGGTTGCCATAGTAATAAAGACGAGCATTAGAAAACAACAAAGTAAATCAAGGGAAATTAACGAAAATTGAGAAGTACGTAGGTACCTTTGACTAAATCTTTTTCCCATGCATTCAACACATTTTCTACCCTCTGGCATCTCTCCCATGCCCATGCGAACGCATTGTCTGCAGTAGGCTCTTCCACATACCTGTTGTACATATAGTTTTGAAGAGTTTACTTAAATAGTCGTCCACCTTACCGTTTAAATTAAAAATAACTCGCTGATATGTAACATATATTTTATTCATATATAATCAGCTATAATATATACATATTAGTTAGGAAAAATAAACAGTTGACTAGCTGTTTGTGTAAAAATCCCTATTATTTTCCAGATTTTGAACTTATGGGACATATAACTAAACCTAGTTTGTGAATGCTTGGAAAAATAGATATACTTCACTTAAGGGACGTCTGGCTTAGAGAGAAGTTATTTGAAGATTTGTAATGCGAGGATTATTTCTTAATTTGATGATTAGTTTGATGTATGAAAAATTAGTATATACTGTATAATTTTAAAAATATGTGTGTTCTTTTATAAAGATTAGTTTTATCATTTAACTGTTTTATCAATTTATGTATAACTAATATCGGTTTATTTATTTTACATTATATTTTATTTAAAATGATACATATTCTCCTGAAAATATTATGTAGAGTATAGTTTATGAGGAAAAGAAAAGTATGATGTTATTTTAGTAACGTTGGATTTAGAGATCAAAACTCCTATCAAACCGACCGAACAAAGCGGTAAGGTTTTTACTATGTGGGATTTAAGTTTACAATGATCATACAAAGAATTATTACAAAAACAGTATAGTTTAATAAATCATAACTTACTATTATTTTGTACTTAAGGTGACAACACCACCAACAACAACAACCTATTAAAATTTTACTAGTGGGATCTGGGGAGGGTATATGCAGATCTTATCCCTACCCCAATGGGTGAAGAGGTTGTTTCCGATAGACCCTCGACTGAAGGAGACGAAAAGAGACAGTATATCAGTACCATCAATAAACTTTAAAACAAAATAACAGCATCACAAGAATATAGAAGAAAACAAAACAATAATCAATAGATAAAGCCCGACATTAAGAGGAACGAAAGAGTAAAGTGAACTTAACATTAATCCTCGCAGTCTAAGAAAAAATCTTAACAGACTAGGCTCACTTTGGAGCGCCGTAGTTATATGCATAACTACCTCCTAACCTACGATTTTAATATTTGACCTCCACAACTTCCTATTTAGGGCCATACTTAATTGACAAAATGATATAAATATTTTTAATATTATCGGTGCAAACTTAAATTGGATATGAATAAATGTAAGTCTAACCAGGCAACGGTGACGAAAGAGGTAGATGTAGGTGGTGCAAACTGTACAAATATTGGAGTGAGGAATTCCTGGTCGCCGCCGTCCCGGGTAATGACGCCCGCCCGTGGATACCATGCTTATCCCACTCATTTGACTCATGTCATGATCATAACTCATGCTGTTCCCTACTACATGCATCCTCCCATGTCCATTCATCATTGCATGATGATGGGCTGCTCCATGTCCATCCAGTGCATGATGATGATGGGCAGCTCCATGTCCATGATAATGTCCACCCATTTCACGATGATGATAACCTCCATGGCCGCCAGAACCATGATGAAGATTATGGTGATGGTCATTATGGTGTCCATGTAACATGGCATTCTCCTCCATGACATGGTGACCATGGTTTTGCGGGCGACAATATTCTTGATAAACATGATTATTAGTATGAGAATTATTTTCAATAACAATATTTTCAAAAGCTCTGTTAAAGTCTAAGCTGGGCAATTTGGTAAGTGATGAATTAGGCAAAGGTTCAGAAACATCAACCATCATGACTTCCTTTTGGGAATTAATTTTCTTATCCGAAGAAGAAGAAGAAAGGGTAATATTGTTATGCTGTTGTTTATTATGGGGACGGACTTCAGAAAGGTCTTCAAAAGTAAGGTTGACAGAATCATCAGGAACTCCAAGATACAAATCTTTTAGTTCTCTTCTTGCTTTGGCCAAAGTTTCCAAATCTCCCATAATAAATTTAGTTTGCGTGGGATCGATCGATGAGTTGTTAGAACAAAATTTGAAGAGAGGGTTTAATTGCAAGTGTTTAATTATTGTTGGGGATTGTATATGAAGAGAGAGAGCAGAGACATGACGATAGTGTAAGGACAAATTAAATAATGTACGTAGCAGCTCAGGCCGGCCATACATATCGGCAGTCAGTAAGAGACAACTGTATAATTTTCTTTTCAATTAAAGAAAACATAAACATCCTTTTTAATTCTTAATCTTCCTTTAAAGTTTAATGTCTGAGTTTAACTTCTTCTTTCTGAAAAACTTTTTTGTACTAGTAGACCACCTAAAGGATAATGTCATCATTAATTAATTAAAAGTGAAATTAACATAAGCTGAAAAATTAGGTCTAATATACTTGCTGATATATAGGTATTCATAATGTAAATTAAAATTTTCACACCGTACGTTAAATATATCCATTAAAGACATCTCAAAGTCAGACTGTCAAAGCATAAGTAACTCAACCAGCTCCGAGACAGGTCTTTGTTCTTTGTTTTCTCGTATTCTTCCTCTGACCTAATCATGCAATATGTGGGCATTAGACAAAACCTCCAATTTTATTATTAATGTGAAAAATAATTACCCATATTGAGCATGCGAACATGCGGTTATATATTATCCCATTGTAATTGGTTTAAAACATTCAACTGTAACTTTTTATTATTCTTAATTTGTGTCTAAAAACACTTATTTTTTGGTAGTTTTTTTGTCAAATTGTGACGGTTTCTGACCTCCTCAAAAAGAATTGTGTTCTAGAAGTGCCACAATTATCTTTGCCGCGAGCATTATTGTGATGGTATTTTAACACCTCCACGACAACCGTCACAAAAATTTTGAATTTGTGAGGGTTTTAGAACCCCGACAATAAGATTTGAACTTGTTAGAAAAAAATTACTGCAGGGTTTATTAACCCCTTCAATATGATCACAATGATTCAGAAAAAAATATTGTGGGGCTTTATAAACCACGACGACATGATTTAATTTTTTTTTGGAAAAAATGTTATATGGGTTTTATAACCGCTATAATATGATATTAATGTTTAAAGAAAAAATAGTGACAGTTTATTTTCGCCACAAAATTTCTTGTTGAAAAATCTTTTTCTTATTTACAACAACAACAAACTTATGCGTAATCTCACATAGTGAGATTTGGGAGAATATAGTGTACGCAAACTTTATCCCTACCTAATAAAGATAGAAAAGTTGCTTCCGATAGACCCTCAACTCAGATCGGTCAGACTCAAACCAAAATTTTCTCTCCATAAATTTGTAAGCCCATATCCCACCCCATGCCTGCCCCAACATACCCTAGAATCTCATTTCCCCCAAACCTCCCCGTAAAATCCTATCTTCCCTTTCCCTAGATTCATCCAGCCTCTTCTGGAGCAATTTCGACTGGCGATTTCATCTCTTCGGCCTAGAAATCGCTTATCCAAATCCCATGACTCCTTTTAATATTTTCCATCTTCTCTATCCCTTTCGTGATGCTACTACCATCCCCTTACAACGACAAAACTGAGCTTTGGCTGGAAATTGGGTGGATAGTGGATAAGATTTGTTGGCTTAGCTGCTTGTAGCCAGTCGTAAGTATATTTTTTGAGTTGATTGCTTACATTTATGCAATTAATTGGAGAAGTGTTATTTTCTGGTGGATGTGATTATACTTTTTCGATGTGTGTTGTTTATTTTCAATTTGACTTGCTATTTGACTTTTTTGTGCCCTCTTTGCTTCAATGTTTGAGTGACCCTAATATTTTATCTTCATACATTTTCTCGAGGCTCTTTCTGTAAATCAGGGCATTTCAAGTTTTAATTTCTGGGCATATAGCAAAGTTCTCTAATTAGAATTTGTAAGGGCTTGCTTTGTTAGCTGATCTTGGCACAATTTTTATATTTGTTATATATTCAAAAGATAAAAGTGACTAATGTTAATGCAACCGGCATGAAAAGGAGATATGACTGCCGATAGACTGACCTTCTACCCTATTCTCCAACCTCCAGACTCTCCTATCAAGGGTCATGTCCTCAGTAAGCTGGAGTTGTACCATATCCTACCTAATCACCTCTCCATGACTTCTTAGTCCTACCTCTACCCCTTCTCTGCTCTAACATGGCCAACCTTTCGCACCTTCTCATCGGGGCATCTGTCTACCTCCTCTTCACGTGCTCGTACCACCTTACCTTAGCTTCCCACATCTTCTCTTCCACATGGGACACTTTCACTATGTAACGACCCGATCAGTCGTTTTGAGAATTTCCATTCAGTTCGATAGTTTGAGGTCATGAGTAGCTTCATATGGTGTATTATGACTTGCATGTATTGTCAATTTTGGTTTTCGAGTGGTTCGGGGTTGATTTGGATGAATGATTATCGTTTTGAAGCTTTAAGTTGGAAAAGTTGACCAAGTTTGACTTTTAAAAATTTGACCTTGAATAGGAGTTTTTATGGCTCCATTAGGCCCTGTGGTGATTCTGGACTTGGGAGTATGTCCGAATTTGCATTTATTTATTTATAGAGGGTTTTGGCTCTAATTAGCGAAAGTTGGCAATTTGAAGGTTTGGAAAGTTCATAGGTTTGATCGGGAGTTGACTTCGATTTTATAGGGTTCGGATTATTGTTCTAGGATTTGGAATAGGTTCGTTATGTCATTTGAACTTGTGTGCAAAATTTGGGTTCTTTCCAGATTGGTTAGGCTTGAATCGGACGCTTGGTTGGAGTTTGAAGGTTATGAACTTAAGAGTTCGATCATGATTGATGGTTCGTGGTTTTGATGTTATTTTACGTGATTAGGGACCTTGAGTAGGCCCGTCTTATGTTTTGGAACTCGTTGGTATGTTCGGGCCCGAGGTGTTCGGGTGTGCTTCAGATTCATTTCGGAACATTCCGAAGGTTGCAAGAGTTGCTGGTTTTCTGGTGCTTCAGTTGAGGTTCTTTATCGCGGAGAACATACTCGACCACGATGAGTATCATTGTGAGCTGGCTGGGTTGTTAATCGTATTCTCGGTAAGGCTTCTGCGGTCGCATAGTAGGAATATGGCAGGCGTGAGTTGTTCTTCGCGTTCGCAGGTGAGGGACCACATTTGCGAAGGTTGGCAAATTAGTAAATCGCATTTGCTGTACTGGAGAAGCAAACATGAAGGGTATTTTTGGGCAGTGACTTTTGTGCTTCGAGAGCGCAAAGATATTCCCGCGACCGCGATGGTGTTCCCTGAAGCAGTATTATAAAGTACTCTATTTCGAACGTTTTAGTTATTTTATCATATTTTGAGTTATAGAGCTCAGATTTATGCAATCTTAGAGGAGATTTTCACGATTTGGATTGGGGTACGTATTTTTGAGTAGGTTTTGATTATATTACATGATTTCATCTTCGGTTTTGGAAATTGGTTGGTTAATTTAAAAGAGAAATTGGGGATTTTTGTCAAAACTTTCTAAAGCGAATATTTGAGATTTGAATATCGATTCGGAGACTGATTTGAATAATATTAGTATGGTTGGACTTTTATTCAAATGAGTTATCAGAATTTGTAAGTTTTGTCAAACTTCGAGATGTGGGCCTAGGTTGACTTTTTTGTTGACTTCGAGTATTTGATTAAAGATTCGACCTTTATTGTTTTGGTTCGATTGCTATGGCATTATTTGATATTTTTGAGTTGCTTTTGGCTAGTTTTGAGCCGTTCGGAGGTCGACTCATACGGGATGACACTTATAGTGTATCGATTTAGCTTTTTTAAGGTAAGTGTCTTGCCTAGCTTTGTTGGGGGAATGTTTCCTAATAAAATGATATTGTTTGCTACATGCGAGGGTGATGTATATGCAATGTGACGAGCATATATGCTTGTACTAGGGTTATATATGCTCGGGGTAGATTATTCGATTCATTGTGCCTTGTTGGACTATGTGATTTTCTTGCCTCATGTTTTACTTGACTTCTATAATAATATGAATATGAATTTCAATGCTAGAAACCATGATTCAGCTTGTCGTAACTAGATTAAATTTGACAACCTCTTTGTGAAACTTTTGATATGCTAATCGTTCATCACTATACCTAATCACAAATACATGTGTATGACCTTCTACTTTGCTAGATAGTGAAATTTATGTTCTCCTACCTTAATTGCTATCATTACTTTTGAGCTTCCCACCTTGTCTATTACCGTTGTCCGTGTACTCTGCCTTGTTCGATATTGCTACCTTGTATTTCCACTTTGTTGTTTCTATTGTTGTCATTTCTTTTACCTATTTGGTAATTTTATACATGTGATTGGTGAGGATGAGATAAATGCACGAAGGATGTTGCCGTGCCAATTGATTTAACATATAGTCATATTTAGTGAGGATGAGATAAATGGACGAATGGTGTTGCTGTCCAATTTGACTTGATATCTCGAACGCATTCCTCATGCACTGAAGATTCGTGGATTTACTATGTTGTTTGGTGGTTATCACTTTAAGAAAGGGATTGGTTGTGATATTGAGAAAACTAACTATGATTTGTTTTAGCAATTATTTACTGCTTCGCATATTTGTTTTTGTACTCTTCTCTATTATTTCCAATATTGTTTCTATTGAAAATCAACTACACAAGTTATATAAGTGAGTATCTTTTGACTTAAAAACCTCACCACTACTTCACTAAGGTTAGTCAAGATGCTTATTGAGTACATGAGATCAGTTGTGCTCATACTATACTTTTGTACCTTGCATGCAGATCTTGGAGCTGCATAGATGTGGAAGATAGAGACTTGCATTAAAGACGTATTAGCACTCCAGATACAATCTACCAATTGTCGCGGTAGTTTATTTATATTTATGTTTATGTAAATTTCAAACAGATAATGTATCTTTACTCAAACTCAAATTGAAATCTTATTCGTAGTCGCTCATCAATTCTACTGCCAATCCTTGGTAAGTTGTATTGAATTTAGCTATTTTCATTTTTTGTCATTATTGATTCTCCACTTGAGTTACACAATTCTATGTTTCGCTTACCTAGAACTAAAGTTAGGTGCCATCACGACTATGTAGATTTTGGATTGTGATAAGTTGGTATCAGAGCTATAGATTCATAGATTGTACGAGTCATGAGCAAGTGTCTATTAGAGTCTTGCGAATTGGTATAATGACGTCCATACCTATCTTCGAGAGGCTACAGGGCATTTAGGAAACTTCCCATCTTTCTTTCCTTATCGTGCAACCTTGTTTTAGTTAAAACCTGTAATTTTGGTTCTTTCTATTTGTCTGTATGTGACATTGAGCACCAAATGTCATTGTACATTGACAGTTTGTGATGTTATGGGTGGGCTGTGAAAGGTTGTGGATGCTTGAATATCGTCGCGATGTGTTACCTAGTCTTGGGAACAGATGCATTGATAGATCTTTCGGTTGTTCATTTGTGGGCCAAAGTAAATTCTTGTATCTGGTTGATGAGTATAAACTCAGGAGGATTGGTTGGTTACGTAGTTGTTGGGACCATGGTGGGGTCATAAGGAGGTGTTGATCCGAGGCTAGTCGGTGGGCTATCTCCTGTGTGAATATTTGAGTTTCGCGTGTTTCATATGAGGTTTAAAATCACTGGAATGCATATGTTATCATTTCAGATTATTTGGGAAAGTTTGTTTGACTATCGCAAGGATGAGTATGCGCTTGGCAAAGTCTTCGGAGTGTTCTATGAACGGTATTACATGAGTTTATGAAGTATTCTACTGATAAGAAGTGCGGGATTGGGTTATAAAGGAAGGGTACTGTGGGTTATCGATGATGTGTTCTATGACTTCAAGCCAACAAGGGAGTATTATATCGACGATCGAATTGCAGGGTCATGTGTCGTATTAGTTTCGAGACCAATGGATGCTTGTGGATTAGTTATGACAAAAAAAGATGACTTCGGGAATATTTTGAGCTTGATATTTGCAGTAATGTGGTGTGCAAGGAAAAGGAATTGCTTGGTTACTTCTTTGGATATTCATGTGCTGGTAAAGCATAGGTTGTTTGGTATGTGTTGGCTATGTAATGGAGATTAGAGCAAGGTGAATGACTTTTGAGGTGGTCCTCGTGTGTTCAAGACTCCTATGTAGTATTTAAGGATTTTTGGATTTGTGTATGGTTAGGGCTTGAGACCGGTAGTGGATTGTGTCTGGATTTGTGGTACTTCTATATCATTAATGACTCTACCTGATAGTATTAGAGAGATGCAAGAAATGACTTTGGATTCGCAGAGGTCCCATTCAAGCGAGCATTTTAGATCGATTTACTTTGGGTTGGTAGTCTGTGTGACTCGGTTGAGTTAAAGGAAATCAATTCTAATGACTTGATTATATGTTAGTGGGTTTTGAATAATTCACGATGGTTATGGAGACGATTCATAGTTGATGTCTTCTACGGGTATAGAAGGTGTATGTATGTGTTGATGTCCTCCCAAATTGAGTTAAATGGAAGGTTCTTGGTTGATGAGGTGTTCATCTTGCTTGTGTTTAGAATTGATAATGAAATTTTTGTATTTTCACGAGTTAGCATGATATTTGCGGTGTGCCGTGTGGGATTGAAAATTTGCAAGCACAATGTTGTGGTTTGGTTTCAAAGGGAAGGTCATGAGTTCTGGATGACATGGGTGATTTTAGGTGGTTAAAAAAGTGTTGGCAGTACTTGGTATCGCTTGGGAAGGGTGTGCATTTCAGAAGGCGCATTGTGTATCGACTTGTAGATGCTTTACCATTGTTACAGTGATCGCATGGTTTTGGGCTTCTGAGATTCAGGTTTTGTTACGCGGGGCAGAAGATCTATGTGAGTGTTTCCCATAAAATAAAGGAGTATGAGTGATACATCAGCTATTTTAGTAGTGGAGTAGGGATCGGATATGGAGACGACATTCAAGATGTTTAGAGACTGATGTTCTTGTGGGCAGACTATTCCTTGAGTGTAAACTGTGAAGATATGTTAAGAGCTAGATAGCTAATGGTACGTGTTATGGACATGTTTCTATGGACTTTTGAACGGTTATGTGCTTGTTTGGGGATAACCGGAATTAGTTTGGGAGCTATTTGTAGGCCTAATGAGAATGCACATTCTATATTGGATCGGATTTTCTTACTCTTGCACAACTGTTACCACAAGTATATCATCGGGTAGAATGGATGTTATTCGCACCCTGGTCTATGTTATATGGTTCTCTCGTATGCTATGATGAATAGCGAGGCCGCTTGATTATTCATACGTGTGTTGTATCCTGTTTATGCCTGGTGGCGATATGTGGGCGAGATGGCTCTTGTAATGATAATTTGCTTATTTCACCTTAGTTGTGCTTGCATTTTTCCATGTTGTATTATGCATATTCATCTCCCCACAATTTATATTTGTGCACCCTAGCATGCTTGATGATGACGTACCTGTGCTTAGCGAGCATGAGCATTATGGCCCAATGGGTACCCTAATTTTGAGTGATATGTTTGGGATTGGGTTGCGCGCCACAACAGAGTTATGTGGGATACCCTTTCTTGTGTTTATTCGTGTGTTTTGTTTTCCTATTTGTGGGATGAGTTCATGAAATTATGCTTTTGTTGTTATATCAATCGTACTTGTTGAGTAGTCCTCGTACCTTGTTTTCTTTCCATTTTTAGATATATCTAAGTTATTGTTTGTTTGGGGTAAGGACCGCATTGCGTGAAGTTCCATATGGCTTTTGGTGTGACTTGTCGGTTGGGCTGCTCGTATCATGGTGGAACGAGGTTTTTAGATCTGAGATTTGCACCAATGTATTGGGATAAGGAATGTTTGGAAGAATAATACCATATTTCGGCTCAGAATTTGGCAACGGTCCTTGTCGGATGAGGGAGCTCCTCGACTTGTTGATTTCATGGGTGGTTACGAGTTCTACATGATTCTTTTATCATTAACAATGTCAAGAAGGTCCAAAATGAGGTTTCATTTGATATGAAGTAATTACTAGTGCAAAGTTTGGTATTGAGCAGCTATTATGGTCGGAAGTTGTTGTTGTGAGTGCATGAATTATATGGCACATCGTGTGGTTTGATCTTGGCAGTGTATATGCAGCTTGTTGGAGTGGATACAAGTGTATATGTACAAGGATCAGATCTTATAATAGATTCCATATGTTGGAGACTGGGTTCTAAGGTTTATGAACTAAGTTTAAGTAAGGATCTTCAGTAAAAAGGTTGTGTTGTCAGGCTTATATGGATGGGAGTGTCAAGCTTGGTACGTTCGAGGACGGACATATATTTAAGTGGGGGAGAATGTAACGACCCGATTAGTAGTTTTGAGAATTTGCATTCAATTCGATAGTTTAGGTCATGAGTAGCATCATATGATGTATTATGACTTGTGTGTATCATCGATTTTGATTTTTGAGTGGTTCGAGGTTGATTTGAAAGAATGATTCTCATATTTAAAGCTTTAAGTTGGAAGAGCTGACCAAGTTTGACTTTTGTGATTTTGACCTAAGATCAGAGTTTTAATGGTATCGTTAGGTCCGTATGGTGATTCTGGAATTACGAGTATGCTCGGATTTGCATTTGGATGTTTCTAGAAGGTTTTGGCTCTAATTGGCAAAAGTTGGCAATTTGAAGGTATGAAAAGTTCATAGGTTTGATTGGGAGTTGACTTCGATATTATAGGGTTCAGATTGTTGTTTCAGGAGCTGGAATAGGTTAGTATGTCATTTAGAACTTGTGTGCAAAATTTGGGTTCATTTCGAGTTGGTTAGGCTTGAATCAGATACTTGGTTGAAGTTTGAAGCTTATGAACTTAAGAGTTCGATCTGATCGGCGATTCGTGGTTTTATATATTATTTTGTGTGATTTGTGACCTCGAGTAGGTCTTCTTATGTTTTGTGACTCGTTGGTGTGTTCGGACGGGGTCCCGATGGGCTCGGGTGTTTTCAGAATCATTTTGGAATGGGCATGAGTTGCTATTTTTCTGGTGCTCCAAGTTGAGCTTCGCGATTGCGGGAGAACAGACACGATCACGATGAGTATTTTTTCAGCAGACTAGGTTGTTAATCGCGTTCCCGGTGAGGCTTCCGCGTTCACATAGTAGGAATGTAGCAGGCGTGAGTTGTTCTTCGCGTTCGCGGGTGAGGGACCATGTTCGCGAAGGTTTGGCAGATTAGTGAATCATGTTCGCTATATTGGAGACGCAAACACGTAAGGTACTTTTGAGCAACGTCTTTTGTGCTTCGAGATCTGAAGATATTCCTGCGTTCACGATGGGTATCCCTGAAGCAGTATTATAAAGTACTCTATCTTGAAGGTTTTGGTTAATTTATCACTTTTTGAATTTTAGAGCTCAGATTTGGGCGATCTTGGAGGCTATTATCACGATTGGATTGGGGTAAGTTTTTTGACTCGGTTTTTATTATATTACATGATTCCATCTTCGATTCTGGCAATTTATTGGTGAATTTAAAAGAGAAATTGGGAGGTTTTTGGCAAAACATTTATAAAGTGAATATTTGAGATTTAAACATTGACTGAGAGTCAGATTTGAGAGAAATTAGTATGGTTGAACTCTTATTCGAATGTGTTGTCAGAATTTGTGGGTTTTTTCGGATTCCGGAGTGTGGGCTCGAGTTGACTTTTTGGTTGATTTGAGCATTTGATAAAAGATTTGGCCTATCGTTTGGGTTAGATTCCTATGGCATTATATGATATTTTTGAGTTTCATTTGGCTTGTTTTGAGCCGTTCGAAGATCGATTCGTGCGAGACGGCACTTCTAGTGTATCGATTTGGCTTATTTGAGGTAAGTGTATTACCTAGATTTCTTGGGAAACTTTTTCCTAATAAAATAATATTATTTTCTACGTGCGGAGTTGATGTATATGTGAGGTGACAAGCGTATATGCATGCGCCAGGGTTATCCATGCTCGGGGTTAGATTATTCGATTCTTTCTGCCTTGTTGGACTATGTGATTTTCTTACCTCATATTTTAGTTGACTTTTATAATAATAAAAATATGAATTTCAATGCTAGAAACCATTATTCAACTTGTCATAACTTGATTAAATTTGACGGCCTCTTTGTGAAACTGTTGATATGCTAAAGTCGGTCATCACTATACCTAATCGCAAATATGTCACAAGCCAAAATCTATTAATCCGTGATGGAACTTAACCCAACCTGCTAGGTAAGCCAATAATATTCAACATAACTCAAATGGGAATAATAAGAGCCAATGAGTAAAATAACTGAACTTCATTACAAAATCCCAAGGATTGGTAGGACATTCATGAGCTGCTAAGACTTAAATTACAAAGTTGGTATAAAAGAAATAAAATATCTGTTTGAAATGTACATAATAGATTATAAATCTAAAACTACCAAGGACGAATGGTAGCTATATCCGTAAGGCAAGTACATATTCAATACCAGCTCTCGCCATACAACATATCATCGACTCCAAGATCTGCACGCAAGGTGCAAAAGTGTAGTATGAGTACAACGGATCCCATATACTCAATAAGTAACAAACCTAACCTCATGTTGAAAGCAATGATGAGCTCAAAAGTAGGTCAGAGTCCAACAGCCAATAGCCTATAACAAATCGTAATAATATAATGAAGACAATAAAAGTGAATAACCTAAAGGTATTATGCTCAGATCGTTCACAGTTACGGGGAAGTAGACATGCTTTTTAAGTATAACAGTGAAAGGCCAAATCTTACCACTGAAATTGATTAAACATGAGTTTATAAAAAAGAACTGTGTTTTCCAATTCACAACATCAAATAAGACTTTTCTAATATCTCACGTAGTCATATAAATGGAGAAATCATGATATCAAAGAAGCATGATAGCAAAACAAGGCATTTAATAGTAAGAACTGCCTGGATCATGAATACATCGGTGCATACACAAACGCCCGTCACCTAACGCATGCGTCACCGTACATATCTCAAATATTATAGTTCTCAGGGATAACTACCCTCAAATCCAATATTAGATATGTTACTTACCTGGAACAAACCAAATCAAATAGAGCAAGCCAAACAATACTCTAGAGACGCCATCCTGCACGAATCATCCTTCGAGCAACTCGAGACTTGCCAAAAATAACTCAAAAACAACAAATAATTCTATAGGAAACAAGCCTAAGCGACAAAGGTCGAATGTTTCTTCAAATACTCAAAGTCAACCAAAAAGTCAGCCCGGACCGCACCTCGGATCCTGACTCATGTTTTATACGTCAATACCACACAGGGGGAGGGGGGATGATTTGTGTGGTGTCCAATTTTCGGGTGTTGTTGTTATAGAAGGACCTGGTTCTTCTATGTGTTCCAAATCGTACTGTTGCGGAATAATAAATGCAGAAAAGTAAAGAACACAGAGATTTTTACGTGGAAAACACCTAGCTCAAAAGGTGAAAAACTACGACCTATTACTAAGTGGATTTTCTCCAAACACTTCACTACAACAATGAGCCAAACAACATTTACAAAATAAACTCTTTTGTAAACCTAAGGATTAACTCTGACCCTTTGTGGCAAACTAGCCTCTAGCTATTTGCGAATATTCTTCAAGTTAACTATAACTTGAACACTCAGTACCTATTACAATTGCTTCTAGATAAAGCTGAAAGGTACAATTTGTAATCACCTACTACAAATAAACTAGACTAAAAGACAACAGATGGAACTGGTTCTTCTAGCTGGTTCAAGTAGCTCGAGATTCGCACTCTCCAATTTGGCTCAAACTGCGTGCAAAATTTCTTCACGAATTTTGCTCTCAATTCTTGATAAATTTCTGCGTTTGTGCGTCTATATATAATAAGAACAATCTGCAATTTATAGGAGTTAGTAGATAAGGAATTAACTAGTATCCTAATGCAACTATTCCTTGGTAGAAGAGTTCTAGTCAAACTCAACTCCTAAATCCTTCCTTATGTTAGATTCTGTTCTATTGAATAAGGAGTCCTTCTCCAATTTCGTTTTTGCAATCTTTTTCGATCAGAAGATATCTCAATTTTACCAGAATACATTTATCTCATGCATGTGCATCTCATGTGCCTTTGACTCTAGTGGTCTATGTCACCTGTGATGGACCTGGTTCATCTCGGAGTTCCTTTGTCAATCTTCAAACTATTTCCTTTCTTGGGACAACACTGACAAAACATACAAATTACGACAACCCATTCGAATACAAGTCTAACCATGCCAATTTCACTCAAATGTGACTCCGAATCGATGTTCCAATCTCAATTATTCACTTTACAAATGTTTAGACAAAACCCCCAAATTTCTCTTTTAGAATAATTAATCACATGCCAAAATCGAAGATGGAATCATGGAATATAACCAAAACCGAGTTAAAAAAATACTTACCCCAATCCATGTCGTGAATATCCTCCTTAAAATTTCCCAAAACCTATCTCCAAATATCAAGTTGTGATAAAATGAACCAAAACCTCGATATATAATATAAGATTCCAGGGAATCCACATATGCAGACAAAATATCGCATCTGCGTTCCCATTCTCGCATCTACGGACAAGCTGACTCTCACCATTTCTCGCATCTGGGGGTCCATAACCGCATTTGCGGCTCCGCAAGTGCATTTCACATCTCGCAGAAGCGCGTCCACATCTGCACCAAAATCTCCTCTTCGAAGAAGCAATCCACTCTATCGCATAAGCGAGTCTGCACCTGCGGCCAAATCTGCGCAGGTGCGTAGAACTAGCACCAAAACTGCCCAAGATGATCAAAATAATCCGAAACTCATCCGAAACACACCTGATCCTCTCGGGAACCCATCTGAACATACCAACAAGTCCTAAAACATAACGCGGGCCTACTCGAGGCCCTAAAATCACACATAATCATAATCAAAACCACGAATCGTACCCCAAATCAAACTCTAAGAACTGTTGAACTTTCAACTTCCAAAGCTCGTGTAGACCACATCAATTCAACTCAGAATGATCTCAAATTTTTCACATAAGTTATAAATGACATAAAGAACCTATTTCAACTCCTGGAATAATAATACGAACCCGATAACATCAATGTCAACTCCCTGTCAAACCTATGAACTTTTAAAACTTTCAAATTGCCAACTTTTGCCAAATAGATCCAAAACATTATGGAAACATCCAAATGCAAACCCGGGCATATGCCTAAGTCCAAAATGACCATCTGGACCTATCGGTACCATCAAAATTCTGATCTTAGGTCTAATACACAAAAGTCAAACTTGGTCAACTCTTCCAACTTAAAGATTCTAAAACTAGAATCATTATTCCAAACCAATCTCGAACTACTCGAGAACCAAACCGACGATACAGCAAGTCATTATACATCATATGAATATACTCAAGAATTCAAACCACCGAACTAAATGCAAATTCTCAAAATGACCGGAACGTGCCGAGAGTCGTTCCAAAGCCATCAAATCACTATGTAAACTCATCACACATTTACCCATGGGTGATCCCACGTCACCACAATCTATATAAGTCTGACAACACAACCTAACTGAAAATCCTTACTTCAACCTAAGTCCATAAACCTTAGAATCAAACCTCCGGCATCCGGAATCCATCATACGATGCAAATCTCGCATCTATACACTGTATAAGTATAAACAGGCTGTACAAGCCATAACTATAACCCAAGATATAATCTCATGATATACCACATAATTCATATTCTCATAGCAATAACTTTCGACCATAATTGCTGCTCAATAACAAACCCAGTACCGGTAACAAACCTCATATCAAACAAGACGTTATTCTAGACCTTCGTATACTACCAATGATAAAGGAAACATGCATAACTCATAGCCACTCACCAGATCAATAAGTCGTGGAGTTTTCTTGCTCGATAAGAACCATTGCCAAATGCTAAGCTGACTAATGATGTTATTCATCCAAACATACCTTAATCAAATCCGATAGCACTCTTTCAAGTTCCAGTAACCTCACCTCTTCCAGAACAAGCTGCTTAAGCGACATGCCACACTAATACTATCTATAGCCATATACCGTGCATTCCGTGCACCAAACAAGCAACACATTGAATATACCCGATGATGGAAAGAGAATCAAATGAGAGAATTGTCCTGCAAGATAAACATATACCACCACAAATGCACTGCTATGACCCCAACACACTAAGGAGAACCAAAACACACGAAATAAACACAAAGGATCATATCCCAACATAATCCAAACACTGGTCCACATGGAATACCTCGATTCATGATGCTCATAATCAAAAACCATACAAGCCAAAAACAAACATGCAAAGTGTGTGATCATAACCACGAGGAAAAAAATAGCATAATATACCATGAGCAGGAAGACCATAACCAAGGCGCAATCAACCACTCAACATCTTAAGAGTCATCTCGCTCGAATTTCTCCACAAGGCATAAACAGAACCACATCATGTGTGTAATTAGCCAACAGTATCACAATCCATAGCATAGAAGAGCCACACATGGAACATATCTTACTTGAATAAGATCAAATCTAATAAATGAAACATCCTTCAATAATAGTTGCACTGAGTAAGGAAATCCAACCCGATGTAGAATACAAGTCCTCCTTAGGCCTGCCAATGGGCCCCCAAATCAATTCCGATCCTCCCGAAATAGGAAAAAAACCTTCCCATAGATCCACGGTAACCTATCCATTACATATACCATCAACTGTCTAACTCTAGCTATATTTTCATAGTATACAACCAAGGAATAGTCCACCTTTGAGACTCCTAGTCTCCAAATTACAAGAATACAAAAAATATCCGTATCCGATCTCGAATCGACCACTTAAATGACTAACTCATCTCTAATACACAATCATCTCACAAGAAATACTTCCATGCCATATAGCAAAATCTGAACATCAGCAGTCGATAAACTAGGCGATTACCGTAATAATAGTCAAGCATCCACAAATCAAAACACAACGTGCCTTCTGAATTGCACACCCTTCTCAGGTGATACTAGATAGTGCCAACGTCCCTTTAAAAATCTAAAATCGTCCATGCTATCTAGAGCTCATGGCCTTCCTTTCGAACGGAACCACAACCTCATACATGAAACCTCAGTCCCACACGTCTCACAACATCTATCATGCCATCATATTACAATATGAGAACCCCATTATCAACCCTGAATCACAAGAAGGATACACATTCCATCAACGAAAAAAACTTCCACTAGTCTCCCATCCAAGAAAATTCACAACCCGTAACATACTCCTCATGCCTGACAAAAACATCTTCCCTAAGCTGTAGTTGAAACCATCGAGAACCCTTCGAAACCCATTAGCGCATAACTAAGCCATCAGAACTAAATCCCCCAACTCAACCAAGTCACCCAGACCACTCATTTCGAAAGTATAGCCATAAAATGCCGATAAAGTCTCACCACACCAAGAGAACTAAATGAACCGATCAATTCTATTACCATGCTGATCCAACCTACTACCAAGCTATCCTATTTCTCTGAGTTCTTTGCAAATTGCCTTCGAGTTAACACTTCTCCTTGACAGTATGCTATGGCCCTTAACCTAAATCTCACCACAAGAGATCTTAGCATGAAACCACGTCATCTTAAGGCTTATAAGCCGTTGTATACCCTCTTAAGCCCCCAATAGTACCGTAACCAAAATTCCCACTCTTAAGAGACCTTCCGCGAATCTAAAGTTGTTTTCCTTTAACCTCTTTGATATGAAATTTAGAATCCACAGCAATACAGAAACAACGCAAGTCCTGACACCATCTAATGCAAATCTCTGATCTTAACCATTTACAAATTAGAAAATTTTTCAAATACCATATATGAATTTTGAACCCATTAGAACCTTCTCGAGAGTTATCCACCTTACTGTAATCTCAAATACACTACCCAAACGAGCCGAACGACCTGTTCTCCATTAGCACACCAACACCCAAAGAAGTAACTCCACCTTAGCGCCACCTTATGACTCCCTTCTCTTAGAACATTACATCCATCATGAATAACAAAGCCGAATCATCCAAATATTTCCATATATACATAAAGTGTAATTCATTATGTATCCAGAAATTTCCTTGCTCCAGTCATCCTCAAAACCAGCCTCTGTGAGTCATAACTAATCCTCATATTTGCCTCAAACTGAAACCGACATAATAGATAGCTATGCAATCTGATTGTTGATAGAAGACTCCCCCACCTAGCTCACATAGAACATAACAACCGATAACCCTCAATACCCTTAATCCATAACAACCATGATCTCGTACTGTAATTTAACTGAATCCTTCACAAACCCATGTAGCACAAATTATAAAATGCCTCAAATAACCCACTAAGTGCATATCCATCCTCATGACAATCGTGAAAACTCCTTCAAGCGATCCAAACTCTAATTGCAACACATATAACACACTGGTAGAAGAAAACTCTCCACTAAAACATTATAAGAATCACACAATCGTAGCCTACCCCGCAGGCGATACCTGCTTAGCCTCAAAGTTGCATCTCTCTACACCCTATCCTAGCCACAACCAAAATGCAATCATTTAATCCTACCGAGTCCGAACTCGTCAACAAGGCACAAGAATTTACTTCATTCCACACATGAGCAACATGAAAGATCCCTCAACACACTCACAATTCAAAACTGTACAACACATCAAGACAGAAATCAAGCGCCCATAGTCCTTTTCACATCCAAAGCAAACTCTTCTCGTGACATGTAAACCATCTAAGCATAGAACTTAGTCATATAGTACTCATCATATATCTACCCAACCACTCACTGATCTATTAATCCCACTCCTAGAGACATTACCAGACATACGAGTCAAAAATCACATACTCGCTCAATCGAAACCACCGAGCCCAAGTTGCAACCTGAACCTGGCCTCAAGTCCTCTAGATTTATTCATCACCAAAACACATAAAATATATCTCGCACCTCGTCCATGGAATCACAAGCCATTGGTGCACAATTGATACCGAGTGCTCAACATAACATATGAGTGGGTGGAAGGAATTCAAAGAGATATGCTTTATGCTGAATCAATGTCGCACGATAAGAAAGAATGATGGGTAGCTTTCCTACATGCACTATAGACTCTAAAATATAGGTATGGACGTCATCATACCAATCAACAAGACTCTACTAGACACTTGCTCATGATGTTTAATCGATTAAACATGAGTTTATAAAAAAGAACGGTGTTTTCCAATTCACAACATCAGATAAGACCTTTTGTTCATCAGTTAGCATGAGAAATACATCTCTATGCCTACGTGTCAAATAAACATGTCAAGTTATCCAATGTCATATTACCGTCTAGCATGAGGAAAATACATCTCTATGCCTACATTTCAAATATGCATGTCAAGTCATCAAATGTCATATTACCGTCTAGCATGTGGAAACTACACCTCTATGCCTATATGTAAAATATATATGTCAAGTCATCAAAAGTCATATTACATTCTAGGATAAGGAAAATACATCTTTATGCCTACATGCCAAATATATATGTCAAATAAATAGTTTCACAGTGCTATCATCAACTACACTCAGTCTGAACACACTCAAGGTGGCTGATTGAAATGCCCCACTTCGTCACACACACACAATCACTCAACACTTTACGTGTGCCTTTCTCAAAAGCCCCTCACCAAAGCATGTGTATATATCACTGTGCCTGTGCCAACTGCTGGCATGTCAGGCGAATCCTGCCCAATCGCTAATCATAATCACATAGCCCAATCATGGGGCCTGGTGCACGTGTAGCCCTATAATTAGTTCCACTTAGCCCAATGTGGGGCCTGCCATACGTGCCACCTCAACATCAATTTAATCATTGCAGCGTGCAACCCAATCCAACATAACTCATAACATGTCTCTACGGCCCACATCAGTCATCAATCCGCTCAGTCTCCATATGTCAACATCTGATATAAACATAATCCAATTATATAACCTAGAAGATCGTAATATGCCTCAAATAGATCTCAAACTCGTGTCACGTGCAAGAACACCAATAACATGCGAGTCAACATATCAAAAGTGCATAGAGACAGAGATATAACATGCATATGTAACTATCATGACTGTACAATATGTCTACGGCAAATATCTCAACATGACAAAAATATCCTTATCATGTCTCAAACAATTAATCAGGTGGCCTAGACATGATTTCTTGCATGAATAATATCTCACATAGTCATATAAATGTTGAAAACATGATATGAAAGAAGCATGATAGAAAAACAAGCTATATAATAGCCTATGAACTACTTGGATTATGAATACCTCAGTGCACGCACACACGTCGGTCATGTAGCGCATGCTTCAACCCCAACATATCCCAAATATAATTAGTCTCAGGGATAATTACCCTTAAATCTAAGTTCAGATATGTTACTTACCTAAGCAAGCCAAATCAAATACCAAGCAAGCCACAAAATACTTTAGAAATGCCAACCTGTGCATATCAACCTCGAACGGCTCGAAACTAGACAAAAGCAACTCAAAAATATCAAATAATGCCATAGGAAACAAACCTAAGCGAAAAAGGTCGAATCTTTAATAAAATGCTCAAAGTCAACAAAAAAGTCAACTCGGACCCACACCACAGAACCTGATAAAACTTACAAATTCTGAAAACCCATTCGAATACGAGTCCAACCATACATATTTCACTCAAATCCGACTCTGAATCGATATTGAAATCTCAAATACTCTGTAACGACCCCGCTGGTCGTTCCGTGAGATTAGCCCTGTGTCCCCTATTTCTACTTTAGCGTATGTTTCTTAGACTATATATGTTGTGTTGGGTCGGTTGATTCGGGTTCAGAGTAGTCGTGGTGAGAACTGAGACACTTAGTCTCTTAAATTAACTTAATAGTTGAAAAAGACAACAGGGAGTTGACTTATTGGTAAACGGCCTCGGAATGTGGATTTTGTGGCTCAGATAGCTTCGTTAGGTGATTTGGAACTTAGGAATGTGTTCGGTATGAAGTTTTGATGTCCACTGTAGAATTAGGCTTGATTTGGTGAAAGTTAGTTTTTTGCGATTTTCGGTCGGTAGAGGAAAATAGGCTATCGGGGTCGGAATGGAATTCCGAAAGTTGGAGCAGGTTAATAATGTCATTTTGGATATGTGTGCAAATTTCCAAGTCAATCAGATCTGTTTTGGTTGGTTTCGGCATCATTCGAAAAATTTAGAAGTTTCAAAGTTCATAGGCTTGAATTTGATATAATTTTGGTGTTTTTGGTGTTTCGAAGGCTCGACTAAGTTTAATGATGTTATGGGATGTGTTGGCGTGTTTGGTTGAGGTCCCGAGGGCCTCAGGTGTATTTCGGATGCTCAATCGGGCATTTTTGGTCTTAAGGAGTCTGCTGTTTTTTTGGTGTTTTAGCAGCAGTGATTTCTTCATTGCGATCGCGTGAGTTCATCCTCGATCGCGTAGAGTAAAAGTTTGAGGAAGGTTTGTTCTATGCGATCGCGTAATAAGGATCACGATCGCATAGGTTGAGCAGCTGAAGCAGTGCGATCGCGTGGCCCTTTGTGCGATCACATAGAGGTTCTGAGGCGCGTGTGTGGGATGGATATTTGAGCTATGCGAACGTGTGTGTTGGTATGCGAACACGTAGAGTGGTCTGAGCTGTCATGCTCCGAACCTGGGGAGGCGTGGCTGGCACCCGATGCCGCATTGGCTCGAGCGAACCACTCTGTAGCTCATTTAATTTCTTTATGACTATCATGGGCCAACATGGCCAGAACTCATAATGTACAACTTGTAAGTGAGCAACACTGTATCAACAAATTATCATTCATAAAACATGAATATATATGGGCCATTAAGGCCTCTGACATACTGTACAGACCAAACCTCCGTCTATAAAGCCTCTAATATTATTCGACATTAAATGGGACAGGGTACCGGCCTACCCATAAGTCTGTAGTAAAACTCTGACACGATGACTCATAGAATTGGTTGCACTCTGAATGAGGTGGAGTCTTACCAATCCTTCGCTGAATGCCAATCTCATCTACTATGATACCTGCAGGCATGAATGCAGCGTTCCTAGGCAAAAGGGACGTTAGTACGAATAATGTAACGAGTATGTAAGGCACATAAATAAGTACATAAGAGACATGGAAGAAATATAGAGCACATGACTCAACCTGTAAGCCTGAATAGCTTTGTAAATCATAAATTACTTTTAGCGTCATGCATATGCATATGAATGTCATGTCCATGCATAGGTACATGTTTCATAACATCATCAGCCTCTGAGGGCATCCTATCATATCATATCGGC
>MDKI01155679.1:0-29097 GCA_005239505.1 Nicotiana paniculata | reverse complement strand
AAAACACATAAAATGCAAGGTATATAATGCTTAAAATCATGAATTCTAGCCACACATCACATAGCCTGGCCAGGACTGGCCTGTGCGAACGCGGGTGAAATAGTGTGAACACATTGCCTTAGAGGGGAGCTGGGGGCTGGGTAGTCTTAACCGTGTGCGAACACAACTCATGGCTCGCGAACGCATAGGACAACGAAGTCAATCCTATGCGAACGCACTGCCGTGGTCATGAACGCATAGGGTATATTTTTCCAAGTCTTTTAAAAACAGTAGCAAACACGGGAATAGACCCCATTTTCATATTTTCTTCCATAGAATCCGACCTTGGGCGATATTTGAAGAGGTATTTCACCACAAAACCTTAGGTACGTGTTCTTAAACTCGTTTTCTTCAATTTTCATTAACACCCATTAGATTTCTAGGCCTGTATCTTGTTCTTCAAGGGTAGAAATTAGGGATTTTTGGAGAATTAGGGATTTTACAAATTCGGGAATTTAGACCTCGTTTTGGGATTCTGAAACTAATTACATATTCGGGCTCGTGGGTGAATGGGTGATCGGGTTTTGGTCCGAACCTCGTGTTTTGACCAAGCGGGCCTGGGGTTGATTTTTGACTTTTTGGGAAGAATGATGTAAAACCTATAATTAATTGTTAGGATGAAATTGTTTGGCATTTATTGATGTTATTGAGTTGTATATGTCTAGATACAAGTGAATTAAAGTCAAATTCAAAAGGGAAAGCGGTAATCGAGGCTTGAGTTTTGTCGTGGAATTTGAGGTAAGTGTTTGGCTTAACCTTAGCTTGAGGGAATAGGTGTTGTGTCCTATTTGCTATGTGTAAGAATCATGTTTGACGTATATGTAAGGTGAAGAGTACCTATACGTTGGTGTCAAGCATGCCCGTGAGTCGGATACTGTGATTTATGTGGTTTTTTGTAAGTAATATTTGAGTTCACTTTATAGTTATCCATTTTGATGGAAATTCCTTGATGTTGAATAAGTGTTGAGTATTATTTTCAGTTGAAGATTTTTATGTGAAGTTATGTACTAAGTGAGATTGGATATAGCTGTTTTCCTTTTCCGGGATGGTATTAATTCCACTGTGGACTCCCTTGTCGGGACGTTATGGTTTTGTTTTTGTTTACTCCGTTATTGTTCCTTTTTGGATTGCTATAATTTGATGTGTTTGGGTGAGGAAGAGTGTAAAAGAGCGAAGGGTGATATCGTGCGTGCGATTGTAAGTGAATGTTAATGCACGAAGGGTGATGTCGTGCCGATATTGTGATTTCAAAAACACGAAGGGTGATGTCGTGTCATGATATGAGAGATAATGCACGAAGGATAATGTCGTGCCATGATATTGTGAGGTAAAAGCACGAAGGGTGATGCCGTGCCGAATATATTGATTCTGATGGTGAGGAAGAGAGGAAAAGCACGAAGGGTGATGTCGTGCACTTGTCTTCGTATTACTATTATATTGCTTAAATTGATATCTAAATTGTGACTTATCTCGTTACTTCCATTAGTTATATTTTCTCTCCTCAGCATGTTTTCCCCTTTTCCCGTATGCTTAACTGTTTATTTCTCGTTGTATTATTTTTCTCCATATAATATTAAACTGCACAGGTTGACTTTTGTTTTCGTGTCCTAGCCTTTTCACTACTTCGCCAAGGTTAGGCTCGGCACTGACTCAGTACATGGGTTCGGTTGTACTGATGCTACATCTGCACTTTTGTGCAGATCCCGGTGTAGGACCTTATGGACCGTAGATCGAGGTTGCTGCCTTTAGTCCAATGGAGACCCGAGGTAGTCCTGAGAGTGTCCGCAGGCCTTAGCGTCCCTTCCTACTTCTTTTGTATTCTGTTCTAGATATTTCAGAAATAGATGTACTTATTTCATCATACCGTTATATGTATTACTCGTAGATAGTCCGTGAGCTTGTGACTCCAAAATTCTGGGATTGGTTTGTGAAATTTCGTAAAAGCATACATTGAGTTTATATACCTTGCTCCATTTTGTACTTCTATCTATGTTAGTGTTGTCTTTTCGCATGATATTTGGTAATAATAAAGGAATAAGATAAATTGAATATTTATGTTGGCTTGCCTAGCGGGTTCAACGTTAGGCGCCATCACGGTCCCGGCGGTGAGAAATTTGGGTCGTGACAAGTTGGTATCAAAGAACTAGGTTTCCTAGGTCTGACAAATTCACGGACAAGCTTAGTAGAGTCTGTAGGATCGGTATGGAGACGTCTGTGCTTATCCCACAGAGGCTGCAGAGTTTAGGAATGACTTCACATCTATTCTTCTCCGTCGTGCGATTTGAATTCTAAATGCTAACTGAAATTCTATTCTATTCTCTCGCAGGTGGAGAGAACACGTGCTTCTTCATCCACCGATCAACAGCCTGAGCCTCCAGTTGCAGCTCCTACAAGAGGACGAGGATGAGGCCGAGGCCGTGCTAGAGGCCGAGGTAGGGGGCAGAGCTCAGCCCAGAGCAGCAGCCCCTGTGGCAGAGCCTCAGGTAGAGTTTGCTGATGAGGTTCCTGCCCAGACAGTCCCGGTTGGGCCAGCTCAGGTCCTCGAGGGGTTCATGCCACCCCAGTACTCCAGTATGCTCTGGTCTGTCTAGTGGGCCTCATGGTGAGTGTCTCTCAAGCAGGTTTACTTCCTGCAGCACCAGCCGTCTCTCAGGGTGGGGGAGGAGCCCAAACTCCCTCTACTCGCACTCCGGAGCAGTTGGCTCCTCAGTTTCAGACTCCAGTAGCTCAACCAGCTGGGGTAGTTCAGCCGGGCATTATGGCTCAGACCGGTGATGGAGCAGCCATGTCTGCTGATGCTTTGAGGAGGTTGGACAGGTTCACCAAGATTTTCACTACTACTTACAGCAGTGCATCTTCAAAGGATCCCCAGGATTATTTGGATAGCTACCATGAGGTTCTACGGAACATAGGATAGTGGAGACCAATGGGGTCGACTTTGCTACTTTCCGTCTGTCAGGTTCCGCCAAGACTTGGTGGAGAGATTATTGTTTGGCCAAACCAGTTGGATCACCGGCCTTGACTTGGGCCCAGTTCACTCAGCTATTTCTGGAGAAGTTTATTCCTATCACTCAGAGAGAGGATCTACGGAGGTAGTTTGAGCGTCTCCATCAGGGCTCTATGACCGTCACTCAGTACGATACCGGATTGGTTACCTTAGCCCGGCATGCTATTATGATACTTCCCACCGAGCGAGAGAGGGTGAGGAGATTTATTGAGGGGCTAGCTCAGCAATCAGGTTGCAGATGGCCAAGAAGACAGGGAGTGAGATTTCTTTCCAAGATGCAACCAATGTGGCCAGACGAGTTGAGATAGTTCTGTTGCAGGGGGGTAGTCAGGGGTCTGACAAGAGACCCCGTCATTTTGGCAGGTTCAGTGGCGCCTCATCTGGAGGCAGGGATTTTTTTGGTAGGGGCCATCCTCCTAGGCCGTTTCATTCGGCACTTCAGTTTTCTCGCAATGCTCTAGGTGGTCGTGGTTCTCACATGCAGTATTCTGATCAGTTGCCCTACAGTGCGCCATCAGCTCCTATTAGTGCACCATTGATTCAGGGTTTTCATGTTGGTTACTCAGGTCGTCAGGTTCAGTTTCAGGGTCACCAGCCTCAGCAACCGAGGGCTTGTTATACTTGTGGTGATCAGAGGCACATTGCTAGATTTTGCCCTCGAACCTCTAGCAGTTCTCAGCACCAGGGTTCTCGTTCCATGGTTCCAGTACCATGTGTTCCACCGCTTGCTCAACCAGCTAGATGTGGGGGTCGAGGTGTTAGAGGTGGAGGTCAGTCCGTTAGAGGTGGAGGCCAGGTTGCTAGAGGTAGAGGTCAGCCAGTAGGAGGCCGTCCCGGGGATGTAGTTCAGATTGGTAGGGCCCAGCCCTGATGTTAAGTTATTCCAGCCAGACCTGAGGCTGAGGCCTCCGATGTATTTATCACAGGTATGGTTTTAGTTTGCAGCAGGGATGCTTCAGTTTTATTTGATCCAGGGTCCACATATTCCTATGTGTCATGTTATTTTTCTCCTTATTTGGTTATGCCTCGTGATTCTCTGAGTACTCTTGTATATGTGTCTACACCGATGGGTGATTCTATTGTAGTAGATCATGTCTACCGTTCGTGTGTAGTGGTTATTGGTGATCTTGAGACCAGTGTAGATCTTCTGCTCCTGGATATGGTAGATTTTGATGTTATTTTGGGGACGGATTGGCTGTCGCCTTATCATGCCATACTGGACTGTCATGCCAAAACTGTGACATTAGCATTACCAGGGTTGCCTCGACTGGAGTGGAGGGGGACTCCTGGTCATTCTTCTAGCAGGGTTATCTCATAAATGAAGGCTCGGCTCATGGTTGATAAGGGGTGTTTGGCCTATTTGGCTTATGTTCGTGATTCTAGTGCCGAGGTTCCTTCTATGGAGTCTGTGCCCATAGTCCGTGAGTTTCCAGAGGTGTTCCCTGCAGACCTATCGGATAAGCCACCCGACAGGGATATTGACTTTGCATTGATTTGGCTCCGGGAGCTCAGCCCATTTCTATTCTGCCATATCGTATGGCCCCGCAAGAGTTAAAGGAGTTGAAAGAACAATTGCAGGATTTTCTTGATAAAGGCTTCATTAATCCTAGTGTCTCGCCTTGGGGTGTGTCGGTGTTGTTTGTTAAGAAGAAGGATGGGTCAATGAGGATGTGTATAGATTATCGGCAATTGAACAAGGTAACCATCAAGAACAAGTATCCATTGTCGTGAATTGATGATTTGTTTGATCAGCTTCAGGGTGCCAAGGTATTTTCGAAGATCGATTTGAGATCTGGCTACCATCAGTTGAGGATTAGGGCATCTGATACCCCTAAGACAGCTTTTCACACTCGATATGGGCATTATGAGTTCTTAGTGATGTCATTCGGGTTGACAAATGCCCCAGCAGCTTTTATGGACTTGATGAACCGAGTGTTCAGGCCTTATTTGGATTCCTTCGTGATTGTCTTCATTGATGATATTCTGATTTATTCCGGCAGCCGGGAGGAGCACGAGCAGCACCTTTGAGTCGTTATTCAGACTTTGAAGGACAGTCAGTTATATGCTAAATTTTCTAAGTGTGAGTTCTGGTTGAGCTCAGTTGCATTCCTGGGTCATGTTGTATCAGCAGAGGGTATCCAGGTGGATCCCAAGAAGATTTCAGCAGTCAAGGATTATTCTAGACCCACGTCAGCTACAGAGATTCGGAGTTTCTTGGGCGTAGCAAGTTACTATTGTCGGTTTTTGGAAGGCTTTTCATCTATTGCAGCCCCGATGACCAGGTTGACTCAGAAGGGTGCCCAGTTTAGGTGGTCATATGAGTGTGAGGCGAGCTTTCAGAAGCTCAAGGCAGCCTTGACCACGGCACCGATGTTGGTTTTGCCCACAGGTTCAGGGCCATATACTGTGTATTGTGATGCATATCGGATTAGACTTGGTGCGGTGTTAATGCAGGAAGGAAAGGTTATTGCATATGCTTCGCGTCAGTTGAAGGTCCACGAGAAGAATTATCTAGTTCATGATTTGGAGTTAGCAGCCATTGTTCACGCGCTGAAGATTTGGAGGCATTATTTATATGGCGTGTCTTGTGAGGTGTTCACGGATCATAAGAGTTTGCAATATTTGTTCAAGCAGAAGGAGATGACTTTGAGGCAAAGGAGATGGTTGGAGCTGTTGAAAGACTATGATATCACCATCTTATATCATCCGGGGAAGGCCAATGTGGTGGCCGATGCTTTGAGTAGGAAGTCCGCCAGCATGGGTAGTCTTGCTTATATTCCGGTCGGAGAGAGACCGCTTGCGTTGGATGTTCAATCTTTAGCCAATCGGTTCATGAGATTGGATGTTTCTGAGCCCGGCCATGTTCTAGCTTATACAGTTGTTCGTTCCTCATTATTTGATCGTATTCGAGACCGGCAGTATGATGATCCTCATTTGTGTGTCCTTAGGGATACGGTCCGGCACGGGGATGCCAAGCAGGTTACAGTTGGTGATGATGGATTTTTACAGATGCAGGGTCGTATTTGTGTACCCAATGTGGATGGACTTCGTGAGTTGATATTAGATGAGGCCCATAGTTCCCCGTATTCTATCCGTCCGGGCACCGCAAAGATGTACCAGGATTTGTGGCAGCATTATTGGTGGAGGAGGATGAAGAAGGATATTGTGGCATATGTAGCCCGGTGCTTGACTTGCCAGCAGGTAAAATACGAGCATCAGAGACCTGGCGGATTGATGTAGCAGATTGAGATTCCTGAGTGGAAGTGGGAGCGTATCACCATTGATTTCATTGTTGGACTCCCAGGGACTCAGAGGAAGTACGATGCAGTATGGGTCATTGTGGATAGGCTGACCAAGTTAGCGCATTTCATTCCTGTGGCAGTTTCCTATTCTTCGGAGAGATTGGCAGAGATCTACATTAGGGAGATTATTCGCCTTCATGGTATGCCCGTGTCTATTATTTCTGACTGAGGTACGCAGTTTACCTCGCATTTCTGGAGGGAATTTCAGCGTGAGTTGGGCACTAGGGTTGAGTTGAGCATAGCATTTCATCCCCAGACGGACGGACAGCCCGAGCGAACTATTCAGATTTTGGAGGATATGCTACAAGCCAGTGTCATTGACTTTAGAGGCTCTTGGGATCAGTTCTTGCCATTAGCTGAGTTTGCCTACAACAACAGCTATCAATCGAGCATTCAGATGGCTCCTTATGAGGCATTATATGGTAGGTAGTGTCGGTCGCCGGTTGGGTGGTTCGAGCCGGGAAAGGCTCGGTTGCTGGGTGCGGAGTTAGTGCAGGATGCCTTGGATAAGGTTAAGATCATTCAGGATAGACTTCGTACAGCTCAATCCAGGTAGAAGAGTTATGCCGACCGCAGAGTTCGTGATTTAGCATTCATGGGTGGGGAGCAGGTATTGCTTCGGGTATCGCCCATGAAGGGCGTGATGAGATTTGGGAAGAAGGGCAAGCTAAGCCCTAGATTCATTGGTCCATTTGAGATTCTTGACAGAGTGAGAGAGGTGGCCTACAGACTTGTGTTGCCACCGAAGTTATCAGCTGTGCATCCGGTGTTTCATGTGTCTATGCTTAGGTAGTATCACAGTGATCCATCCCATGTGTTAGACTTTAGCAGTGTCCGGTTGGACAAGGATTTGACCTATGAGGATGAGTCGGTAACCATATTAGACCGGCAGATTCGTCAGCTGAGATCGAAGAGTTATCCTTCGGTTCGTGTTCAGTGGAGGGGTCAGCCTGCCGAGGAGCTACCTGAGAGTCCAAGTCCGATATGCGGAGCCGTTATCCCCATCTTTTCCATGATTCAGGTACTTTTCTATGTTCGTTCGAGGACGAACGGTTATTTTAGAGGTGGAGAATGTGATGAACCAAAAGGTCATTCCTTGTTTTATAAGTCAAAACGGTGTTCCGAGGCCTTGAAAACCTCCTTTTATCTCACCTCGTTTAGCGTGCACAGCCCGGGCGTATATCCAGGAAGCTTCTATGTGAAAAACTGAGAAAAATGCTAAATTGGCCTTTAATATTAAATTTAAGTTGACTTCGGTCAACATTTTGGGTAAACGGACCACGTCCCGTGATTCGACGGTCCCGAAAGGTCTGTAGGAAAATATATGTCCAGAATCGAATTCCGAGGTCCCAAGCCCGAGAAATGAATTTTTGAAAGAAATTGATTTACTGAAAATATAAGAATTTTTGGAAATTTGACTATAATTGAAATTTATGGTATCGGGCCCGTATTTTGGTTCCGGAGCCAGGTATAGGTTCAATATGATAATTATGATATGTCTGTAAAATTTGGTAAGAAACGGAGGTCGTTTGACGTGATTCGGACCCCGTATTTGTAAAATTTGAAACTTTGAAAGTTTGAGATTTTTCTTTGATTTATATGCTAAATTCGTTGTTTAAGATGTTATTATGGCGATTTGATCGCACGAGTAAGTTTGTAGGATGTTTTTGAGATTGTGTACATGTTTGTTTTGTAGCCTCGAGGGCTCGGGTGAGTTTCGGATAGGCGTCGGAGTGTTCTTGGACTTAGAAAATATGGTGTAATTGCAGGTTTCTGGTGTCTGGTAAAATACATTGTGCGAACGCATAGTAACCCATGTGAACGCATTGACCATACGGGGAAGGGCCTGCGATTTACTCTATGTGGACGCATGGAGTGGTATGCGAACGCATAGCCTGGCAAGGGCTGGCCTGTGCGAACGGGGGTTAAATAGTGCGAACGCATTGCCTTAGGGGGGAGCTGGGGGCTGGGTAGTCTTAGCCCGGTGCGAACGCGGCTCATGGCTCGCGAACGCATAGGCCAGTGAAGTCAAGCCTATGTGAACGCACTGCCCTTGTCACGAACGCATAGGGTATATTTTGCCCAGTCTTTTAAACAGTAGCAAACACGGGAATAGACCCCATTTTCATGTTTTCTTCCATATAATCCGACCTTGGGCGATTTTTGAAGAGGGATTTCACCACAAAACCATAGGTACGTGTTCTTAAACTCGTTTTCTTCAATTTTCATTAACACCCATTAGATTTCTAGGCCTATATCTTGTTCTTCAAGGGTAGAAATTAGGGATTTTTGGAGAATTGGAAATTTTACAAATTTGGGAATTTAGACCTCGATTTGGGGTCGGATTCTGAAACTAATTACATATTCGGGCTCGTGTGTGAATGGGTGAATGGGTGATCGGGTTTTGGTCCGAACCTCGTGTTTTGACCAAGCGGGCCTGGGGTCGATTTTTGAATTTTTGGGAAGAATGATGTAAAACCTAAAATTAAGCGTTGGGATGGAAGATGTTATTGAGTTGTATATGTCTAGATACAAGTGAATTAAAGTCAAATTCAAAAAGGAAAGCGGTAATCGAGGCTTGAGTTTGGTCGTGGAATTCGAGGTAAGTGTTTGGCTTAACCTTATCTTGAGGGAATAGGTGTTGTGTCCTATTTTCTATGTGTAAGAATCATGTTCGACGTATATGTGAAGTGACGACTACCTATACGTTGGTCTCAAGCATGCCCGTGAGTCGAATACTGTGATTTATGTGGTTTTTTGTAAGTAATATTTGAGTTTCACTTTATAGTTATCCATGTTGATGGAAATTCCTTGATGTTGAATAAGTGTTGAGTATTATTTTCAGTTGAAGATTTTTATGTGAAGTTATGTACTAAGTGAGATTGGATATAGTTATTTTTCCTTGCCGGGATGGTATTAATTCCACTGTGGACTCCCTTGCCGGGACGTTATGGTTTTATTTCTGTTTACTCCGTTATTGTTCCTTTTTGGATTGCTATCATTTGATGTGTTTGAGTGAGGAAGAGTGTAAAAGAACGAAGGGTGATGCCGTGCGTGAGATTGTGAGTGAATGTTAATGCACGAAGGGTGATGTCGTGCCGATATTGTGATTTTAAAAGCACGACGGATGATGTCGTGCCATGATATTGTGAGGTAAAAGCACGAAGGGTGATGCCGTGCGTGAGATTGTGAGTGAATGTTAATGCACGAAGGGTGATGTCGTGCCGATATTGTGATTTTAAAAGCACGACGGATGATGTCGTGCCATGATATGAGAGATAATGCACGAAGGATAATGTCGTGCCATGATATTGTGAGGTAAAAGCACGAAGGGTGATGTCGTGCCGATATTGTGATTTTAAAAGCACGACGGATGATGTCGTGCCATGATATGAGAGATAATGCACGAAGGATAATGTCGTGCCATGATATTGTGAGGTAAAAGCACGAAGGGTGATGCCGTGCCGAATATATTGGTTCTGATGGTGAGGACGAGAGTAAAAGCACGAAGGGTGATGTTGCGCACTTGTCTTCGTATTATTATTCTGTTGCTTAAATTGATATCTAAATTGTGCCTTATCTCGGTACTTCCATTATTGATATTTCTTCCCCTCAGCATGTTTTCTCCTTTTCCCGTATGCTTAACTGTTTATTTCTCATTGTATTATTTTTCTCCGTATACTATTAAACTGCACAGGTTGACTTTGGTTGTCGTGTCCTAGCCTCGTCACTACTTCGCCGAGGTTAGGCTCGGCACTTACTCAGTACATGGGGTCGGTTGTACTGATGCTACACTCTGCACTTTTGTGCAAATCCCGGTGTAGGACCCTACGGACCGTAGATCGAGGTTGCTGCCTTCAATCCAGTGGAGACCCCGAGGTAGTCATGCAGGCGTCCGCAGGCCTTGGCGTCCCTTCGTACTTCTTTTGTATTTTGTTCTAGATATTTCAGAAACAAATGTACTTATTTCATTCAGACCGTTATATGTATTATTCGTAGATAGTCCGTGAGCTTGTGACTCCAAAATTCTGGGATTGGTTTGTGAAATTTCGTAAAGGCATACATTGAGTTTATATATCTTGCTCCATTTTGTACTTCTATCTGTTAGTGTTGTCTTTTCGCATGCTACTTGGTAATAATAAAGGAATAAGATAAATTGAATATTTACGTTAGTTTGCCTAGAGGGTTCAATGTTAGGCACCCTCACGGTCCCGACAGTGGAAAATTCGAGTCGTGACACCTTTGATATTGTTGTAAAAAGATATATTACGAGCAAATAAAAACACAAAAAAATTGAACCGGAAATACACAACGAATTATGAACTAGAAAAATTGCAAGAAACGAACTACTTAGAGAATTGCACATAAAGAACAACTAAAAACAAATGAAGAACGAACGGGAAAAACAAAATGAAATTATGAGCTATAAGAAAATATGCAAGAAGCGAATTAACTTTTTTTTGGGGGAGGGGGGGTCCCCCTTTCTTTGAGAAATCACAAACTAGAAAAATGCAACGGATTACGAACTAACAAAAGTTGCAAGAAACGAACTACTTAGAAAATATTACACATACAAAACAACTACAAACAGATAAACAACGAACTGGAAGAACATAATAAAATTAATTATAAAAAACATGCAAGAAATCAACTACTTTATTTTTTTGTTTCTTTTTTCTTCTCTTTGAAACAATTACTTAAAAACACATAAGAAACAACTAGAAACATAGAAAAAACAAACTAAAAAAATGCAACGGATTACAAAGTAGCAAAAAGTTGAAGAAACAAAATACTTAGAAAATAACACATAAGCAGAGGTGACTCAATAAAATTAGTGGCCTTACCAAGTTTTAATCAAAATTTAAGTTTTATACACTTATACACACACATTTATTTTTTCTTTTCGTACTTATTTATAGTGTAGTATTCTCACAAGATATACAATTTTTAATTTCATATAGTAATATTATTATTTATATTAACAAGGTTTAATTTAAGCTAATAAGATGTTAGTCATGTGTTTACAATACATAATCTTGGATCTTGCTGTAAAAAATTTATATACGAATAAAAAGATCTGAGTAGTTTAATTCAAAGTTTTATAATATTTCTAATGTTAAAGGTAGACATTCTTTGTTTGTTTCTTTTTTGTACAGATTTTTGTACTTTTTGCTACAAACTTTAATATGTCTAAGTGAAATAATTATTAAGTATTCCACCCTTCGGCGTCTAAAGCAAAGGCTTTACTAACCTCACCCTTTGAGCCTGCACCTAAGCACAACTAAAAACACATAAAGCACAAACTGAAAAAATGAAACGAAATTACAAGCTACTTATTAAAAAGTATGTAAGAATTGAACTACTGAGATAACACATAAAGAACATCTAGAAGCACAGAAATAACGATCTGGAAAAAAGCAATGATTTAGGAACTAAACACATAAAAACCCACAAAGAACTACGAACTATCCAGTTTCCATTTTTGTTTTTTCAGAATGAAAAAAATCAAACAGAATAGTTCTTCTGAAACATTCGTTAAAATTAAAATGTAATGGACAAAGCTAGCATATACTCCTGCATTGTAGACCTACATGTTACGTTGCTGTTGGTGGTTGTTGTGCCTGCATGATTAATTAATACTAGGAGATAGCTACCGTTGTTGGTTTTTTGAAAAAAATATTATTTGTAACAAAGGCCTTAGGGCTACATATCATAAGAAAATGAGAAATCACATAAGAACGAAGGATGATAACTTTTTCTAAATACGCGCATTTTTTTTCTGAGGAATGATCATGATAATAAATTGTTAAATACTTTGACTGACGCATAGTAAGTGAAGCACCGTATATATTATTCATGTATTATTACGAAAGACTATGGTGAGATGGTAAGTACTCCTCCATCTTAACAAGAGGTTTTGGCATCCGTTACCCTCAAAGTGGAATTTTTGGGTGTAAGTTCCCATTAATTAGAGCCCAAAATGAATAACTGGGGAAACCGAAAAAAATTATTATCCATGTATTTATGTTTCTACGTTGTATCAAAGGTTTTGCTCAAATAATAAACTTCATCCTAAAAGTTAACACGTTACTCCAAAATATCATATGGTTGATGTGACAAATCAGAAGACAGTACATATATTATTAGGAAAACTATCTTAACAATTATTTATTGCCGTCATCAAATTAAATGAAGGCATATAATTTAATTTGTTTAGTATTTTAATCTTAGTGAAACCTCAAAGATCAATTGTTGATGATATTTTGTGTTCATCCCAATAAATTTTTGTTTTAGATTAACTTAATCTATCAAGCTCATTAATAAACAGAGGCGGACCTACATGGAAATGAGAGATCACCGAAACCCGCTAGTCTCGACAAAAATAGTGTATATATATTTGTGTATACATCAAGGGCCCCTCAAATTATTTTAATGTGCCCCCTCAAAGAGAAAAGTTGAGTTGCTCCGTTGGTTTAACGTGAGCATTTGTGTCCTTACTCCTCAATGGATGACGAGAGTTCGAGACCAGTGACTTCTCTTTGTCATTTCATTTTTTTTCTTCTATGATTCTGTATTTAGTGTTCAACTTATTTTTTTCCTCAGGTAATGAACAATAATTTAGTACTAGTACATAGAAGGAATAAGATATTCCATTAGCAAGAAGCCAATCACCTTCTCTATCCTTAATTATATCTAAGTTTATAAGAATTATTATTTTCTTGACATGTATAAAAATAAGTAATTCACCAAAAAATTCCCAAAAACAGTAATAGAAAACTTCAAAAACCCTTCTGCCTTCAAGGATCACTTCGGCAAAGTAACAAACATCCTTCAATTCAATGACAATGACTGAGACTCTACTTGGATTGCTTAAGAGACCTTTAATTTTTATCTTATTTGCGTACGTCTTTCATATTTTTGAACATTTATTTCGGTCGTTGACTCATATTCATTAAGTTTTAAGGAGTTATCGAGCCAAATTTTGTCGTTATTAGCCTACATATCTTTGTCAAAGACAGTAGTGCCCCCGTTACACTCAAATCCTAGGTCCGCCTCTGTTAATAAACATACAGCAAGTTTTCTTGAAATATTATATTGATTATGTTTAAATTTTGGTGGACATGAGTGATGCGGTATTTATACTAATGAGAGGTAGCAAATTGTAGGAAATGGTATAACATAATGTATGTAGAGGGGTATTTTAGTCATTTCACTGGTTAGTAGTTAGGAGTCAGTATTACCGTTGAGAGGTTAGTTAAAGGTTAGAAGTTAGTTAATTAACCCAATCTAACAATTCTATATAAATAACTAAATTTGTATTGTAAACACAGTTTTTGTGAAATGAAAGAAAGGAATTTCATTATCTCTGCTTCATATATTTCTCTTTCTCTTTCTCTATTTTCTCTCTTCTTCAGCTGATCAATCTTCTTCTTCCTCTTCACTGTTTCATTATTGTAATTGCACCTATAATTTCATGGTATCAGAGCTTTGAGCAAAGATTAATTGCTCAGTAAAATATTCTTGGTTGTTCTGCAAAATTATCTGTTCTTCGTCTACAAATTCTTGAAGTATGTCATTAATGGCGACTGACAATGGTATAACCTCATATGGAACTCAATCTGCACATGCATCAACTGCTTCGCAAGGAATTGCTGGAAATCAAGTCCCAGGAATTGATTACAATCACCGTTTGTTTCTATCACCAGCAGATGTAAGTGGAATTCATATTATATCCTTTCAATTGATGGGAATTGAAAATTACTCGATGTGGTATCGATCAATGAGAGTAGATCTGCTGGGTAGAAATAAATTGGGTCTGGTTGTTGGATCTTGTTCGAAAGAAAAATTCCCAGAATTCAATTGGAATCACTAGGAAAGAGTTAATGCTATAGTGTTATCTTGGATCTTAAATTCTGTTTCAAGTGGTTTAATTGGGGGTATAATGTACGCTTCTAGTGCTCAAGCAGTGTGGAATGATCTGCATGAGAGGTTTAATAAAGTAGATGGGTCAAGATCATTCAACCTGCATAAAGAAATTGCTACACTGACTCAAGGAACATCACTTGTTTCTGTGTATTTTTCGAAACATAAGGACTTATGGGAAGAGTTTGAGGCTCTTGTTCCTGCTCCTGGTTGTGAGTGTGCAAGATCTAAGGAATTTGTAGTACATTTGCAGAAATTGAAATTGTTTCAATTCTTGATGGGGTTGAACGAGTCTTATAGTCAAGCAAGAAGACAAATCTTAATGATGAGTCCAACACCAATTGTGAATCAAGCGTATGGTCTAATCATTAGTGAGGAAGGACAAAGGTCTGTGGCTGCTACTACAGGTCTGTTGGTGTGATGACCCAAAAGGTCATCTTATAAAATAAGACTCCATTCCAGGTTCATTAGCCTTAAAAAGATTAATTTTATTTACCTCAATTTTCGTGCACAATCCGGGCATGAAACCGGAAAGCTTTTATGTAAAATATGAGAAATAGTAGTTTTTAGAATTTAAAACTTGGTTTTAGTTGACTTTGTTCAACATTTTGAGTAACGGACCCGGATTTATGTTCCGAGGATTGCCAAAAATTCGCGGTAAAATATGAGACTTGGCAGTGTGCCCGGAACTGAATGTCGAGATCCTTAGCCTTAGAAATCAATTTTTGAAAGAAATTGTTTTGCTGGATTTTTAACGAAATAAAGAAATAAATTAATGTTTGAAATCATCGGTATCGGGTCCGTATTTTGGTTCTAGAGATCGATACAGGTCGGTTATGATGTTTACATCCTATCTGTGAAATTTGGTAAGAATGGGAGTTGATTTGACGTGATTCGGACGTCCGGTTGAGAAATAGTGAAAGTTGAGTGTTCTTGAGAAAAATGATGAATTTTGAGGTTAAATCCATAGTTTGAAATATTATTTTCATGATTTGATCGCACGAGCAAGTTCGTATGATATTTTTAGACTTGCGTGCATGTTTGGTTTAGAGCCCCGAGGGCTCGGGTGAGTTTCAGGTAGGCTTCGGGATGTTTTAAACTTGAAAAAAAGTCTGTTGGTGCACCATTTCTGGTGTGCCCGCACCTGCAAGCCTTGAGCCGCAGGTGCGAGTGCCTGCCCGCAGGTCCGAGTGCCTGCCCACAGGTGCGACTTTGGCCAACTGTTCCTTGTTCCGCAGATGCAGAATATTCATCGCAGGAGCGGGACCGCATAAGCGGAAACCCGTCCGCAGATGTGGCCCCTAGGGCCCAGTCCCATTTCACAAAAGCGACCCATTGTACGCACCTGCGGATGTGCAGATGCGGCCCAAGCACTACAGGTGCGAGGGTCGGGCAGTGGGTTCACTTAATTAGAACCCCAGCCCTATTCTCTCCAAATTTTCTAACTAAGAAGACCTAGAGGCGATTTTCTTCACTCAAATTCATCCCCAAAGTGTTGGTAAACAATTCTAAACTTATCTCTTTCAATTACCCAATGATTTTCATCACTTTTCGATCCAAAATCAAGAATTTTCATGGTAAAGATGGAGGATTTGGGTAGAATTTTGGAATTTTGTAATTCTCGAATTGAGGTCGGATTTCGAAACTAATTGCATATTCGGGTTCGGGGATGAATGGGTAAACGTAATTTGATCTGAACCCCGAGTTTGGACCAAGCGGACCCGTGGTTGGGTTTTAACTTTTTTTGAGAAAACTAAGGAAAAATTACAATTTTCATTAAAGTTAGTCCCTTTAGCATAAACTAATGATATTAAACTGATTATGATTAGATTCGGGCGGTTTAGAGGCAAATTCGAAAAGAAAACCGATAATTGAACAGTGGGTGGCCTGCGAATTTGAGGTAAATGCTTGGTTAACCTTGACTTGAGGGAATAGGAATCCCCAACTTAAATGCTATGTGAATTCACATGTGTGTGGTGTATAGGTGAGGTGACGAGTATCTATGCACCACCAAATTGTCTGTTAAACATGATCCCTTCCCCGGTTTCCAATTATTTGCTTCTGGGCTTAATTGTTTCATGATCATTGAGGTTTATATGTTTATTTGGATTCATAAATTTATTGCTGAGTATTGCTTCAAGTATTTTGGAAGTATCGGCTGTTCTTTGATTTTGTTATATTACATAAGGATTGAGCTGGATGTCAGTGTTATGATATGTGCATAAATTTCGGTTGGCTTCATTGTGAAATGATAATTGATGAAGTTATGAGTTTTACAGCTTCTGTTTACAATTGTTGATATAAAAATATTGTGAAAGGCTTGGCCTGAATTGTGAAAGTTTTTATAAATAAAGTGATATGGTATGTCTGGTGGGAGCGGGTTGCACGCCGCAACAAGGAATAATAAGGGTGGACGGGTGGTATCGGGTTGCACGCTGCAACAGGAGAAATAAGGGCGATATATATAGGAAGGAGCAATAAGGGTGGACATGTGGGAGCGGGTTGCGCTCCGCAACAAGGAGCGATAAGGGTGAATATTTATGTTTTACTGATTTTTAAAAATAAATATTTGGAAAACTCCAATTTTATTAAAAAGGTTTCCATACTCTGATTTTTATTGTGATTTTAATTGAAAGTTGGAAAATTTTGAAAAGTTGATTATAGTTGATATTTGAAAAGAGTTATCCGAGTTGCTTTTGTTTATTATTGCAAGTTACTGGTTATCGAGTTTATTATTTTTATAATTTCTTTCTTGCTTTATTATATATGTTGTTTACAGGTTATGTAGTTAATGCCCCGCCATAGCCTCGTCACTACTTCATCGAGGTTAGGCTCGGCACTTACTCAGTACATGGGGTCGGTTGTACTAATACTACACTCTGCACTCTTTTGTGCAGATCCAGGTACCGGACAGCGTTAGGACATCTTAGTAGTCGTATTCATCATTTGGAGACACGAGGTATATCTGCCGGCGTCCGCAGATTCCTGGAGTCTTCTCCTAGCTTTATAGAGACTGTTTTATTTTACTCAAACCAGATATATTATTTCTTTCAGCCCATTATTTGTAGTATTCTTAGAAGTTCGTGAATTGTGACACCAGACCCTGGGGCAGTCTTAGAGTTATATATATTTAGTTCGTGTCTCGGTTTATTTATTTGTTTATCATTTTATTTTTGGAATGTTATTAGCCGTAAATCATCAGATTTAATTTACTCTAAATTTGTTTTTATTAGGTGGAAGAAAATAATCAAAGGAAAATAGTTAATAGAATTCTAACATTGGCTTGCCTAGCAAGTGTGGTGTTAGGCGCCATGACAATCCCTAAGGTTGGGAATTCGGGTCATGACAAGTTGGTATCAGAGCACTAGGTTGCATAGGTCTCACAATTCAATAACAATAGAGTCTGAGCGGTCGGTACGGAGACGTCTGTACTTATCTCCCAGAGGCTATGAAGTTAGGAACAAACTCATTTTTATTTCTACTCTGTCGTGCGATTCTTGATATCTCAGAAAAATACTGATTCAACTCTTCTATTCTCTCGAAAATTCCTCTTCCGCTAACTAACAATCCGGTCTTCCAGCAACAGCAGCTCCTATTAGGGGTAGAGGTCGAGGCCACGTCAGGGGCCGAGGTAGGGGCAAGACACAGCCTACTGCACAGACAGCAGCTCCAGCTGCAGAACCCAGATTGAGATTGATGAGGGGGCTCCAGCTCAGACCATACCAGCTGGACCAGCTCAGGTCCTAGAGGGGTTCATTGCTACCCCGATACTTCAGGATGGGGCCGAGGCAGGGGCAGGAAACATCCTAGTGCTCAAACAGCAGCTCCAGCTGCGGAGCCCCAGATTGAGATTGATGAGGGGGCTCCAGCTCAGACCGTTCCAGCTGGACCAGCTCAGGTCCTAGAGGAGTTCATTGCTACCCCGGTACTTCAGGATGCTTTAGTCCGATTGGTGGGCCTGATGGAGAGTGTAGCCCAAACAGGTGCACTCCCTGTTATAGCAGTCGTATATTAAGCTGGAGGAAGGTTCCAAACTCCTGCTACTCACACTCTTGATCAGACTACTCCTTAGATCCAGACCCCAGCAGACAACCCAGTTGGGGTAGTTCAGAAAATTACGGCAGCCCCGATTGCAGATGGGGCAGCTATGACTTCTGATGCTTTGTGGAGACTGGACAAGTTCATCAAGCTAATTGTACTCCATTTCTGTGGTACATCTTTTGAATACACACATGATATTCTTGACTGCTACTATGAAGTATTGCAGAACATGGGGATAAGTTGAAAGCAACGGGGTTGATTTATATGAGCTGTGGAATTTAACATTATGGATTATCAGACATTGTGACCTGTGATTTCGTGCCAATTGGGGAAGTCCACTGTCAAGGAATAGATTGTGAGATCATGTGTTATATTGGTGTTGTCCTAGAATGTATAAGGCCTGAGATTTTGCAAGAGATAAGGCTGGGACTTGCGGTATGTCTACCTCCTTAATAATCTTATACCTCAATGCCAAAGGAGTTATATAAACAACTTTAAATCTACGGAAGGTCTACTCAGCGTGAAAGTCACGACTGCGGATTTTGGGGTGCTTCGGAGGGAGTGCAGTGGTTGACGAGCTTCTAGACCATAGTGTTCGTGCCAAGATTTATCCGTATAGAGCTCTACTTTTGTGATCATTGTACATCAATAGGGATGAGAGTTACCCCAAATAATAACGAAGGGTATATGAATAAATAGGGTAGCTCAACAGTGTTGAGACAACATAGTAAAAGAAGAAATTGACCGCCGGTGTTTGTGGCAAGCCTACGAAGAGGAAGACCAGCTATTGAAACATCATCTACTTGGATCAGTTCTCCCAAATGCTATTGATAGAATTTGTTTCTCAGACTCATTTAAGGATTCAATTATAATCGTAAAATTTTATACGACGCAGGGAAGATTCATATTTTATTTCGGCTAGTGGTAGAAATTGTCCTAGACTTGGGAGAGTCATATTTCTTCCTAGAACTCAGGCTATGTTCCCCATTACAGTTACAACTCAACTTACATGTCCAGCTAGAGGAAAGGGGTCAGAATGTCGAAGGTGGAGGTCAGACTCCTAGAGGTGGAGACCCATCATGTTGATATACTTTCTAGGGTGTGGCTGAGGTCGCTATATCAGATAATGTCATTACAATTACAATTTCTAGTTATTATAAAGTGGAAATTTCCTTAACTTGATTTGGTTATGAGTATCTAAGAAAGTTCTCCTAAATATGCTCCACTCATGGGTGAGCTTCGTAAACCTGAAATCTACTTATATGGATACTTGTATTGAGAAATTCTATGGAGATAGATATATCTATCAGTACGTGTTGTAATTTTGCTTAACGAAAAACTTTAAAAGAAGAAAATGGAATTTTTCGATTGGCACGATGTGCATATTACTTGTGATTCAGAACTGAGGGCGAGACCCTCACGTTTTAATATGATTTGGTATGTTTAAATCGGGCGCCGCGGTGGAAGTTATATAAAGACGAGGTCCTTGAGATGAAAATTCTTAAGCTTAAATTCTCTTTTATGAAATTAAAATTTGTACTATAGTACTAATAGGAGTCATGCCTGTTAGGTTTATTTGAAAACTTTTGTATAAAATTTATCTGTGCATAATTTGCCAAATCCGTGTAATAATTGTTGAGATTTAACTCGCAAGGTAGGTGCTCGCCCATATGGCGTTAAATGAAACATGTTAATTCAGGTAGATAATTATGAGTCCTCCATGCGTCGTATCTCGTTGTCAGTATTGTGAAGGTTCGAAAGGAGATTATTGTTAACAAGAAGTTATTTGATGATTCTGCAATTGATTATGAGCAACTATTAAGATCATATTGAACCAAAAGGGTGTTCCATTTAAATGGTCGGACGAGTATGAGGCGAGCTTTCAAAAGCTCAAGATAGCTTTGACTTTAGTGTCGGTATTGGTGTTACCATCAGGTTCAGGATCTTTCACGGTATATTGTGATGCTTCCCATGTTGGGTTGGGAGCGGTATTGATTCAAGAGGGCAGGGTGATAGCATAAGTGTCTCGGCAGTTAAAGATTAACGAGAATAATTGTCATGTCCATGACTTAGAGTTAGCAGCCATTGTTCACGCGTTGAAAATATGGAGGCACTATATTTATGGCGTGCCATGTGAGGTTTACACGGGTCATCGTAGCCTCCAATACTTGTTCAAGCAAAAGGATCATAATTTGAGACAGAGGAGACGGCTAGAGCTATTGAAAGATTATGACATCACTATTTTGTATCATCCAAGAAAGTCCAATATGGTGGCCGATGCATTGAGTAGGAAAGCAGTAAGTATGGGCAGCCTTGCATGTATTCCAGTTGGTGAGAGACTGTTAGCTTTAGATATTCATACTTTGGCTAATCAGTTCATGAGGTTGGATATTTTCGCCCAGCAATGTTCTAGCTTGTACAGTTGCTCGGTCTTCCTTATTCGAGCGTATCAAAGATCGGCAGGATGATGACCCGCACTTGATGGTCCTTAGGGACACAGTCCGGCACGGTGGTGCCAAGAAGGTTACAGTTGGAGATGATGGTGGTTTGAGGATGCAGGGTCGTATATGTGTGCCTAATGTTGATGGCCTTCGTGAGTTGATTCTTGAAGAAGCTCACAGTTCTAAGTATTCTATTCACCCGGGTGCTGCCAAGATGTACCAGGACCTGCGGCAGCACTACTGGTGGATAAGGATGAAAAAGGATATTGTTGATTATGTGGATCGTTGTTTGAATTGCCAACAGGTGAAATATGAGCATCAGAGACCCGGTGGTTTACTTCAGGAGATAGAGATTCCTGAGTGGAAGTGGGAGAATATCACTATGGACTTCATTGTTGGACTCCCATCGACTCAGAGGAAGTTCGACGCTGTTTGGGTTATTGTGGATAGGTTGACTAAATCAGCACATCTCATTCCAATGGAAAGTACTTACACTTCGGAGTGGTTGGCAGAGATATATATTCGAGAGATTGTTCGCCTTCACGGTGTGCCTGTGTCTATCATTTCTTATCAAGGTACGCAGTTTACCTCGCACTTTTGGAGGCAGTTCAGCGAGAGTCGGGTACCCGAGTTGAGCTGAGCACAACTTTTCATCCTTAGACAGACGGACAGTCTGAGCTTACTATTCAGATACTAGAAGATATTCTTCGCGCCTGTGTTATTGACTTTGGAGGTTCTTGGGATCAATTTTTGCGGTTAGCGGAGTTTGCCTACAATAACAGTTATCAGTCGAGCATTCATATGGCTCCCTATGAGGCATTATATGGTACGCAGTGTAGATCGCCAGTTGGATAGTTTGATCCGGGAGAGTCTCGGTTATTGGGTACAGACTTAGTTCAAGAGGCCTTAGATAAGGTCAAGATTATACAGGATCGACTTCGTGCAGCTCAGTCTAGGAAAAAGAGTTACGCCGATCGTAAGGTTCGGGATGTGGCATTCATGGTTGGAGAGAGAGTATTACTTCGGGTATAGCCCATGAAGGGTGTTATGAGATTTGGGAAGAAGGGTAAGTTGAGCCCTAGGTATATCGGACCTTTTGAGATTCTTGATAGAGTAGGGAAGGTAGCCTATAGACTTGTGTTGCCTCCAGGGGTATCCTCAGTTCATCCGGTATTCCATGTGTCTATGCTTCGAAAATATCATGGTGACCCGTCCCACGTGTTAGAATTCAGCTCTGTCCAATTGGACAAAGACTTGACTTATAAGGAGGAGCCGGTAGCCATTTTAGACCGGCAGCTTCGTCAGTTGAGATCTAAGAGCTATCCTTCAGTTCGAGTGCAGTGAAAAGGTCAACATGTTGAGGCAGCTACTTAGGAATCTGAGTCGGACATGCAGGGTAGATATCCCCACTTGTTTGCCAATTCATGTAATCTTCTATGTCCGTTCGAGGACGAATGTTTGTTTTAGAGATGGAGATTGTGATGACCCAAAAGGTCATCTTATAAAATAAGACTCCATTCTAGGCCCATTATCCTTAAAAATATTAATTTTATTTACCTCAATTTGTGTGCACAGTCCGGGCGTGAAACCGGAAAGCTTTTACGTGAAAATATTAGAAATAGTAATTTTTGGAATTTAAAACTTGGTTTTAGTTGACTTTGTTCAACATATTGAGTAAACGGACCCGAATCTTTGTTTCGACGATCCGGGAGGTCCGCAATAAAATATGGGACTTGGACGTATGCCCGAAACTAAATTCCGAGGTCCCTAGCCTTATAAATCAATTTTTGAAAGAAATTGTTTTGTTGGATTTTTAACGAAATAAAGAAATGAATTAATATTTAAAACCGTCGATATCGAGACCGTATTTTAGTTTCGGAGCTCGATACAGGTCTGTTATGATGTTTACATCCTATCTGTGAAATTTGGTAACAATCGGAGTTGATTTGACGTGATTCGGACGTCCGGTTGAGAAATAGTGAAAGCTGAGTGTTCTTGAGAAAAATGATGAGTTTTGAGGTTAAATCCATAGTTTTAAATGTTATTTTCATGATTTTATCGCACGAGCACGTCCGTATGATGTTTTTAGACTTGTGTGCATGTTTGGTTTAGAGCCCCGAGGGCTCGGGTGAGTTTCGGGTAGGCTTCTGGATGTTTTGAACTTGAAAAAAATTATGCTGGTGCACCATTTCTGGTGTGCCCGCATCTGCGAGCCTTGAGCCGCAGGTGCGACTTTGGCCAACTGTTCCTTGTTCCGCAGATGCGAAATATTCATCGCAGGAGAGGGACCGCAGAAGCAGAAACCCGTCCGCAGATGCGGCCCCAAGGGCCCAGTCCCATTTTGCAGAAGCGACCCACTGTACGCACCTACGGATGCGCAGATACGGCTCAAGCACCGCAGGTGCGAGGGTCGGGCAGTGGGTTCACATAATTAGAACCCCAACCCTATTTTCTCCATATTTTTGAACTAAGAAGACCTAGAGGCGATTTTCTTCACACAAATTCATCCCCAAAGTGTTGGTAAACAATTCTGAACTTATCTTTTTCAATTACCCAATGATTTTCATCACTTTTCGATCCAAAATCAAGAATTTTCATAGTAAAGATTGAGGGTTTGGGTAGAATTAGGAAATTTTGTAAAAATAGGATTTTGACCTCGAATTGAGGTCGGATTTCGAAACTTATTGCATATTCAGGGTCGGGGGTGAATAGGTAAACGTAATTTGGTTTGAACCCCGAGTTTGGACCAAGTGGGCCCGTGGTTGGGTTTTAACTTTTTTTTTAGAAAACTTAGGAAAAATTATAATTTTTCAGTAAAGTTAGTTCCTTTAGCATAAATTAATGATATTAAATTGATTTGATTAGATCCGGGCGGTTTAGAGGCAAATTCGAAAGGAAAAATGATAATTGAGCAGTGAGTGGCCTGCGAATTTGAGGTAAGTGCTTGGTTAACCTTGACTTGAGCGAATAGAAATCCCCAACTTAAATGCTATGTGAATTCGCATGTGTGTGGTGTATAGGTGAGGTGATGAGTATCTATGCACCACCAAATTGTCTGTTAACCATGATCCTTTCCCCGGTTTCCAATTATTTGCTTCAGGGCTTAATTGTTTCATGATCATTGAGGTTTATATGTTTATTTGGATTCGTAAATTTATTGATGAGTATTGCTTCAAGTATTTTGGAAGTATCGGTTGTTCTTTGATTTTGTTATATTACATAAGGATAAAGCTAGATGTCAGTGTTACGATGTGTGTATAAATTCTGTTTGGCTTCGTTGTGAAATGATAATTGATGAAGTTCTGAGTTTTACAGCTTTTGGTTACAATTGTTGATATAAATATGTTGTGAAGGGCTTGGCCTGAATTGTGAAAGTTTTTATAAATAAACTGATATGATATGTCTGGTGGGAATGGGTTGCACGCCGCAACAAAGAGTAATAAGGGTAGTCAGGTAGGATCAGGTGGCACGCCGCAACAGGAGAAATAAGGGTGATATATATAGGGAGGAGCAATAAGGGTGGACAGGTGGGAGCGCGTTACGCGCCGCAACAAGGAGCGATAAGGGTGAATATTTATGTTTTACTGATTTTCAAAAGTAAGGATTTGGAAAACTCCAGTTTTAAAAGGTTTTCATACTCTGATTTTATTGTGATTTAAATTGAAAGTTGGAAAAATTTGAAGAGTTGATTATAGTTGATATTTGAAGAGAGTTATCCAAGTTTCTTTTGTTTATTGTTGCAAGTTACTGGTTATCGAGTTTATTTTTGTTATTATTTCTTTCTTGCTTTATTATATATGTTGTTTACAGGTTATGTAGTTAAGGCCCCGCCATAGCCTTATCATACTTCGTCGAGGTTAGGCTTGGAACTTACTCAGTACATGGGGTCGGTTGTACTGATACTACACTCTGCACTCTTTTGTGCAGATCCAGGTACCGGACAGCGTTAGGAGATCTTAGTAGCTCTATTCATCATTTGGAGACACGAGGTATATCTGTCAGCGTCCGCAGATTCCTGGAGTCCTCTCCTAGCTTTATAGAGACTGTTTTATTTTATTCAAAATAGATATATTATTTCTTTCAGTCCATTTTTTGTAGTATTCTTAGAAGTTCGAGAATTGTGACACCAGACTTTGAGGTAGGCTTAGAGTTATATTGTGATGACCCAAAAAGTCATCTCTCATTTTTATAAATCAAAATGGTGTTCCGAGGCCTTGAAAACCTCATTTTATCTCACCTCATTTTGCGTGCGGGCCCGGGAGTATTTCCGGGAGGCTTTTGTATGAAAAACTGAGAAAAATGCTAGTTTTGCCTTTAAAATTGAATTTAAGTTGACCTCGATTAATATTTTGGATAAACGGACCCGGACCAGTGATTTGACGGTCCCGGAGGGTCCGTAGGAAAATATGAGACTTAGGCGTATGCTCGGAATCGAATTCTGAGGTCCCAAGCCCGAGAAATGAATTTTTGAAAGAAATTATTTTACTGAAAATATAAGAGTTTTTGGAAATTTGGTTATATTTCAAATTTATGGTGTCGGGCCCTTATTTTAGTTGCGTATCACAGTACAGGTTCAATATGATATTTGAGTTGTGTCTGTAAAATTTGGTAAGAAACGGAGGTCGTTTGACGTGATTCAGACCCGTATTTGTAAAATTTGAAACTTTGAAAGTTTTGCTAAATTCGTTGTTTAAGATGTTATTTTGGCGATTTGATCGTACGAGTAAGTTCGTAGGATGTTTTTGAGGTTGTGTACATGTTTGGTTTGGAGCCCCGAGGTCTCGGGTGAGTTTCGAATAGGCGTCGGAGTGTTTTTGGACTTAGAAAATCTGGTGTAATTGCTGGTTTCTGGTTTCTGGTGTCTGGTAAAATACACTGTGCAAACGCATGGTAACCCATGCGAACGCATTGACCAAATGGGGAAGGGCCTGGGATTTACTCTATGCGAACGCATAGAGTGGTACGCGAACGCATAGCCTAGCAAGGGCTGGCCTGTGCGAACGCGAGTGAAATAGTGGGAACGCACTGCCACTGCCTTAGCGGGGAGCTGGGGGTTGGGTAGTCTTAACCCTGTGCGAACGCGGCTCAGGGCTCGCAAACGCATAGGCCAGTGAAGTAAAGCCTATGCGAATGCACTGCCCTGGTCGCGAACGCATAGGATATATTTTTCCCTGTCTTTTTTAAACAGTAGCAAGTCGGGATTTTAGCCATTTCTTCACATTTTCAAAACCAAGGTAGTTTAGGGGCGATTTTTGAAGAGGGATTTAACACAAAACCATAGGTATGATTTCTTGGACTCGTTTCCTTCAATTTCCATTAACACCCATTAGATTTCTAGGCCTAAATCTTGTTCTTTAAGGGTAGAAATTAGGGATTTTTGGAGAATTAGGGATTTTACAAATTTGGGAGTTTAGACCTTGATTTGGGGTAGGATTCCGAAACTAATTACAAATCCCGGCTCGTGGCTGAATGGGTGATCGGGTTTTGGTCCAAACCTCGTGTTTTGACCAAGCGGGTCCGGGGTCGATTTTTGACTTTTTGGGAAGAATGATGTAAAACCTATAATTAAGCATTGGGAAGGAATTGTTTGGAATTTATTGATGTTATTGAGTTGAATATGTCTAGATACAAGTGAATTGGAGTCAAATTCAAAAGGGAAAGCGGTAATCGAGGCTTGAGTTTGGTCGTGGAATTTGAGGTAAGTGTTTGGCTTAACCTTAGCTTGAGGGAATAGGTGTTGTGTCCTATTTGCTATGTGTAAGAATCATGTTCGACGCATATGTGAGGTGACAAGTACCTATACGTTGGTGTCAAGCATGCCCGTGAGTCGAATATTATAATATATGTGGTTTTTCGTAAGTAATATTTGAGTTTCACTTTATAGTTATCCATGTTGGTGGAAATTCCTTGATGTTGAATAAGTGTTGAGTATTATTTTCAGTTGAAGATTTTTATGTGAAGTTATGTACTAAGTGAGATTGGATATAGTTGTTTTCCCTTGCCGGGATGGTATTAATTCCACTGTGGACTCCCTTGCCGGGACATTATGGTTTTATTTATATTTACTCTGTTACTGTTCCTTTTTGGATTGTTATCATTTGATGTGTTTGGGTGAGGAAGAGTGTAAAAGCACGAAGGGTGATGTCGTGCGTGAGATTTTGAGTGAGTGTTAATGCACGAAGGGTGATGTCGTGCATGAGATTTTGAGTGAATGTTAATGCACGAAGGGTGATGCCGTGCCAATATTGTGATTGTAAAAGCACGAAGGGTGATACCGTGCCATGATAGGATATATAATGCACGAAGGATAATTTCGTGCCATGATATTGTGAGGTAAAAGCACGAAGGGTGATGCCGTGCCGAATATATTGATTCTGATGGTGAGGACGAGAGTAAAAGCACAAAGGGTGATGTTGTGCACTTGTTTTCGTATTACTATTCTGTTGCTTAAATTGATATCTAAATTGTGCTTTATCTCATTATTTCCATTTTTTGATATTTCCTCCCCTCAGCATGTTCCTCTTTTCCCTTATGCTTAACTGTCTATTTCTCGTTGTATTATTTTCTTTGTATGCTATTAAACTGCACAGGTTGACTTTGGTTGTCGTGTCCTAGCCTCGTCACTACTTCGCCGAGGTTAGGCTCGGCACTTACTCAGTACATGGGATCGGTTGTACTGATGCTAAACTCTGCACTTTTGTGCAGATCCCAGTGTAGGACCCTACGGACCATAGATCGAGGTTGCTGCCTTCAGTGCGGTGGAGACCCCAAGGTTGTCTTGCAGGCGTCCGCAGGCCTTGGCGTCCTTTCCTACTTCTTTTGTATTTTGTTCTAGATACTTCAGAAACATATGTACTTGTTTCATTCAAACCGTTATATGTATTACTCGTAGATAGTCCGTGAGCTTGTGACTCCAAAATTCTGGGATTGGTTTGTGAAATTTCGTAAAGGCATACATTGAGTTTATTACCTTGCTCCATTTTGTACTTCTATCTATGTTAGTGTTGTCTTTTCGCATGCTATTTGGTAATAATAAAGGAATAAGATAAATTGAATATTTACGTTGGCTTGCCAAGCGGGTTCAACGTTAGGCGTCATCACGGTCCCGACGGTGGGAAATTCGGGTCGTGACATATATATATTTAGTTCGCGGCTCGGTTTATTTATTTGTTTATCATTTTATTTTTGGAATGTTATTAGCCGTAAATCATTAAATTTAATTTACTCTAAATTTGTTTTTATTGGGTGGAAGAAAATAATCAAAGGAAAATAGCTAATCGAATTCTAACATTGGCTTGCCTAGAAAGTGTGGTGTTAGGCGCCATCACGATCCCTAAGGTTGGGATTTCGGGTCGTGACAGTTGGGTGCAAATCCAGCAATGGTTGCAAGCCATTATGATGTGGCTATGTATACCAGAACTGTACATGGAGGAAATCAGAAGTTCAGGAAAAATTATAATGTGCAATGTGAGTTTTGCAAAATGAAAGGGCATAGCAAAGTAAATTGCTATAAAATTGTGGGATATCCTCAAGAATTCAAGAATAGGAAGAAAGGTGGAGTTAGTGTTGGTAATGTAGCCTATAATGTAATGACTAAAAGTAATGTTCAGTTTAGAAATTCTGGAGTTAATGGATTCAATGATGGGAATTCTCAGATAAATCAGTCCCAAGCTGCAGGAAATGCAATTAGTCAAGGTTCAAAATATGCTAATTCAGAGATGGGACATGGAGCCTGTACTACTCAATTAAATGTTCAAGTATTGCCACCTATAACAACCTGCATTTTCTCCAAGGAGTACTATGAGCAAATCATGCAAATTCTGAATAAGACTTCAAGGGTTAATGAGTCTGAAACTTCAACAGCTAATGCAGCAGGTATTGACTTTTCTTGCTTAGCCTCTACTTGTTCACATGAGTGGATAATTGATACTGGTGCCACAAATCATATGGTGGCTGATGTAAATTTATTAAATAAGAATTCTTTTGTGCAACCAAAATTCCCAAAGAGGGTATTTCTACCTAATGGAGATATTACACATGTGGATCATACTGGTTCTAGTAATATTACCAATAGTATTACTATCTCAAATGTGTTTCATATACCTCAGTTAAAGTATAATTTGCTATTTGTTTCCAAGGTCACTAAAGAATTAATGTGCTCGGTTGCCTTCTTTCCTGATTTTTATATTTTTCAGGATCTCTTCAATGGGCAGGTGATCACGCTCAACTATGTCTTATAAAAGACTAAGCGGGCGTTGCAAATATAATCCGGGGTATGATTCCCAGAGTCGATCCCACAGGAAATTTACGTATCAATCAAGTCTTTAGAATACGCAACTTTTAC